>JAMAHA010000009.1:357488-635951 GCA_023626555.1 Penicillium sp. PF2412A
GACGGCAAGCAATCTAGCATGCATGACGACGATCTGTTAGAATCACACCTAAACTGCGAGAATACATCCAGAATTGTCTCGCTGGGAACATGTGTCTTGATCATCTTGTACCCGAAGTTCTGCCGCCGGATGCAGATACTTGATCCGGGCATTTTCAATTCAGCCTGCTCGGAGACGCGCTGTCTTACTAGATTTGGACCCCGAGATATATTGAGCACCCACATTCCGGCTGTGCATGTTCACCCTCATCACATGCACTGTGACCAGGTGAATTGAAACTTTGATCTTTATCTTTTCTCTTTGTCTTCCTTTTTTTATTAAAAAAAAAAAAAAAAAAAAAAAAAAAAAAAAAAAACTACCGAGGGATCGTTTCCAAGAAATGAAATACGGGAAAAACTCGGCTTCGGCCCGAAAGTGTGTCTGGAGCAGATCAAAGTTCCCGAGGCGTCCGGCATCAACAAAAGCCGCGGACCTTTCAGAATGGACAATTTCTTACTAAAATGAGATTGACTTTTCCATGCGACTCAGGGGTAGCTCTTCCATCATCTCAAATTATTACCAGAGATATTTGGAGAAGGACGGTGACTACCGCTAATGGAATTCATGCAGCACGAACGCTCTGTGTTTCAAAAGCTCACTTCACCGAAGACCAGCCAAGAGGAAGACAATATAGGGGACTTCAAGCTGTTCAATCTGCTTTGGAACACTATGTCTCACTTCTTTTCAATCAATCTCCGTCACGGCTCGTAATATACGTAGTCTCTCGTAAGGTTGGACATTCGAAATCTATGGAATGCACAAGCACTCATATCGACCCCAAAAAAATTATTGGGGTCGATAGGAAGGAACCCCAAATTCGGAATACGACCGACATGTGAAAGAAAGTGATGGGACACATTGATCGGTGACTTCTCCAGCCACCTACTCACTCCTAATTTACCTACCCACTCCCAGAGGTACGGGTCATCTATTGGCCTAGAAGGGAGCTAGGTATCTGTGCTTTGAGTCAAATCAAATCCAACACTTCCTCGCTATTCAACTTCGTGGATATCAAATTTTGCTCCTTTTGCATGCGATCACGGTTGACACTGTCTCGGCAGATGAGCAGATACGTCCAGTGAGTTTATATCTCATACCGGCAAATGGGATATCCAAGTTTATGATCTAACGGAGGTCTGTGGTTAGGATGGTGCCCATATCTAAGCATGACGTTTCTATCTACAACAGATCAAGGTCCATGGATCGGAATCGACAAGGTCAATGTTGATCAATGTAGAAAATGATATGTGTGCTAGTCATGTTGGATTGCGCCATGGTCAGTGATTTCAATCTTCGTGTTACCCATGGGCCAAGTGGACAGGATCTTATCCATACGTCTTCCAAAAAAAAGCATCACGCGTAGATCCGGCCACGAAGTATACTCAAGCGACATATGTAGGTTAAATTCAAGTCCGCTGTTCATTGGATGAGATCTTTTGGGCGCCCATCCAGACGAAGATCCAATTTCGAAACCATAGTGCCAAGCCATGTTAAGATGTTCCAAGACCTGCATAGCATCTACTAATGAGCATTTCTCTGTTCGAGGAAGATATCATGGAACCGTGATTCAACTGCTGTTATAAATGATCGGGCGCTCCTCCTGCTTCAGATCATGGATTTTGCTGTTTATTTCAGATAATAGTACCTCATACTTCAGGATAGCTCAGTGTTATTGAAATTGGTTTCCATCATGTTGAGGGGCATGGTCTGAGCAGAATCCAAAGTCTCCCTTTAAACAGTCTTTGATTGATTTGAACGCTTTCAAGCGCTTGTTGAGGTTGCAGATTCGCCCGCGTTACGCCTGATCATGTGCAGGCAAAATCCGATGAGATCATTCGAGGGGTGAAGCGGGGCACGCCGCGAAATGGCACGAGGTGTCGACGACAGATGAACGCGACCGACCAACAGACAAACGGGTGATCAGCAAGTTTATTACGCTTAGAGCTCATTCTTCTCCCTCGCGACCGTTTCAGCTTCAAACTATTCTCCATCATTGACAAAAATGCCACGACCAACTACTCGTGATGAAGTCCTTGCCCGGCTTCGCAAAACAGTCGCCGAGGGTTCAATTATAGTCGGTGCAGGAGCTGGTAGGCAGTCTTTCACGACCATGGGCAGTTGTCCCCCATAATTCTCACATGAGTTTCTTAGGTATTGGTCTTTCCGCCAAGGCAGTCGAGAGGGGAGGCTGTGACTTGATTCTCGTCTACAATTCGGGCCGTTTCCGCATGGCTGGTCGCGGGTCCCTGGCAGGATTAATGCCTTACTCTGATGCTAATCAGGTGGTGGTAGAGATGGTCAGTCTCCAGATTCAGATGTCTTTCTCCTCCGGCAGGTCAGGCCTATCATGTCGAGGACTAACACTGGGACAGGCTGCTGAGGTTTTACCCGTGGTGAAAGACACACCGGTGCTTGCTGGCGTCTGTGGTACTGATCCATTCCGAGAAATGCACTCATTCCTCTCGGAATTGAAGCGAATCGGTTTCGTCGGGGTGCAGAATTTCCCGACCGTTGGCCTCATCGATGGCCAATTCCGCCAAAATCTAGAGGAAACGGAGATGGGCTATGATCGTGAGGTTGAGATGATTAAGGTTGCACATGAGCTGGGACTCGTCACCACGCCTTACGTTTTCAGTGCGGATGACGCGATTGCAATGGCCAAAGCGGGTGCTGATATTGTTGTCGCTCACGCTGGATTGACCACCTCCGGTGATATCGGAGCCAGAACCGGACGGTCGCTTGAAGATTGTGTCGGGTTCGTGCAAGAGATTCGGGATGCAGCTCACCAAATCAACCCCGAGATTCTAGTGCTGTGCCATGGCGGACCGATCGCGCGCCCGGCCGATGCAGAATACGTCTTGTCGCGTACCAAGGGAGTGCATGGATTTTTCGGAGCCAGCAGCATGGAACGTCTGCCGGTGGAAGTTGCGATCAAGGAGAACGCGGCCGAATTTAAGCGGCTGAAGGTGCGATTAGAGTAGTCGAGACTCGAGAGGCTGTTCATGTTGCGTTGGCTTGTTCAGTATCGAAGAGAATGTCCAGGCTAAGTACGGCGAAAGAAGCCATTCCGAGTCACGCGCACACGAGTAATTAGCCGGTGATCCTCATTTGATGCCCCAGTGGCGCGCTGGGCTCCGCAAGTGGAGTGGCGGGGAAGCTGCGAAAGCTTCAAGAAAAGGCCGAGGGGTCCTGTCGGTTAAATGTCCTGGAGGACCCTGGAAATACAAATGATCGCAGAGAGCCCTAGATCCGTTCCTCGAAATACCTTTGCTCTCTTCTCTCTCTCTCTCTCTCTCTCACTCTCACTCAACATCCTGTCAATTCAGTTCAACATGGTCACTCAAGGTCGCCCGTTGGAGGGCAAGTTCGGCATTGTCACCGGTGGATCGCGGGGTAAGTCCAACCGGTACAATCAACGCCACACTGACATCTCAATTGACACAATCACCCTCGCGAATAGGAATTGGGGAGGCGATCGCACACAATTTGGCTGCTAAGGGATGCAATCTGCTTCTGAACTTCACCTCCGACTCATCTCGTGCCCACACCGAGGAGCTTTGCGCTTCATTAGCCTCCACACACGGCATTCGTTGCGACCACGTCCAGGCCGACCTCAGCAAGCCTGAAGAATCCTGCCAATTGATTATCGATGCCGCCAAGAAGTCCTTTGGATCATCGGACAAGTTTCAGATCGACATTCTCATCAACAATGCCGGCGTGGCTGGTGACAACAACCTGAACGACCCCGTCCGTGGCCCCATTCGCGCTGAACAATTCAACTGGATGTACACCATCAATGTGCTCGCTCCGCTCCTCCTCACTCAAGCCGTGGCTCCTTATCTGCCCACTGACCGCAGTGGCCGCATCATCAATATCTCCAGTGTCTCATCTCAAATGGGCTTTGTCGGACAAACCATCTATGGCGGCACCAAGGCGGCGCTCGAGTCCATGACTCGCACATGGGCCCGTGAGCTCGCGGATCGCGCGACGGTGAATGCGATCAACCCGGGACCCGTGGTCGGCGACATGTACTTTGCGGCCGGCGAGAACTTTTGGCGCGACATTCAGGGATTCCAGGATAACACGCCCGGAAGCAAGATGGACCCCGAGGAGTCTCGTCTGACCGAAGAGCAAAGACGTCTGATTCAGGAGAAGATGGGTGGCCGGAGACCTGCTTTCACGAGTGAAGTGGCCGGCGTGGTTGGCATGTTGACCACTGCCGATGGTCAGTGGTGCACTGGAAGCCTGGTCTGCGCCAACGGCGGCATGAAGATGACGATGTGAACTAGCGACAAATAGAATTAACGAATCCCAGCCCGTCTATAGACGAGTGCCCACACATTTCAAATTTAGTACCGCCATGTATGTCATCCACTGTTGAGGTTTTGTTCATCCGTCAACACCGTGGTACACCCGAAAGAAAGAGAAATAAATTGCTTGTTTTACACGACTGCGTTGCTCATCATTCACGGGCTCCGCAGTCTCTGATATGTAACAAAATAGAAAGGCGGGAGGGCCTCGTCTCTCGTTCTAGTTGTGTCCTCCTTGACCAGAATTCTTTCCTCACTTGGAAAGCCTTTGAAACTCACAACTTCGCCCGCCCCCGTTCTTCCCTTTTGTCCAGAGATTCCTCGCATGAAACAAAATCCTCCGCGAGTTTGACGTCCATTACTCCCGCAAGCCGTTTCTTTGATCCAACATCGTTTTGTGCCTCGGTTGCATAGCGTCTCTGTACACTAGAGCCTAGTCTGTACTAGTCTGGCCCTAAGTGTGCGATTGCTCGGGAATTCCGCATGCTGTGCCATCTGGGCCTGACCCCCGACCAGTTTGAGATTGGTGGATGATCTTGAATTTGTCCAGATTCTTGGGGGCCGCCGGGAACCGCTGTAAAGCCTTTTGTACAAGTAACGGCTTTTGCTTGTGGAATCAGGTGAATGCTCGTATACGTCTTATTGAAGACTGCTTGGGCTCTAGTTCAAACGCTCCGAGAGATGACACATTTTGACTTTGGAAACTTTATCAGCAGGCGCGGGATATCGACCGATGGCCCACATCCCGATTGGGAGTGACCCGGCAGATAGCAATCTGACCAAAAGGCACTCTAGCTGATATGTAAAACCCCAGAAATGGATTTGACTTGTGATGGATCAGCAGTCCCTTGATGATTTGTCAATCCAGTGGATTTTACCCTATCTAATACCCAGTCAATGCTTATGAATCCAAGAAAAGTCAAATCCCCCTCGCTTCTTCAGGACAAAGACAGCGCTGCCATGTATGTTGGTCAGCAAGTATCTCTACTTAACCCTCCCTGCACGGTGCTGATGTTGCAATTTCGGGTCCTCCACTTCAGCGAGGTGGGGTAAATTCCGGGGAAATATGGGGAATTCTAACTCCAGAGAAGCCGTTTGGCTCATAAGATCCTGTGATTGGTGAACAAGTATAGGTGAAGGCTTAAAGCGACGGCGATGGGTTGTTCTCCACTACGGCTATTGAGAAGTGGATTTGAGATGAGATGAATCTTCCAAGTCCTGATTCAATTCGTTCTCCGGGGGCAAAGGACGGCTGATTTGTGGAGATATGAGGCTATCAGATGAGCAGGCATGTCCAGAGCAAACGCCGACGTGGGAGAGTAGCCGTCTGCAAGCAAAAAGGTATATAAATGAGGCCTTGTTCACTAGACGATGAATTGTATTAAATCGGAGTCAGAAAAATACAGCTTCTCTGATCAACATGCGGTCCTATTACGCCGTCCTAGCTGCGAGTTGCTTTTATCTCGGCGTAGGTAGATGCTCCAGCAAGACGCTCACAATCCCTTCGTTATCTGAAGCGAGTGAGCCGGTTCCGAGGGATTTGCAGTCGTTTTCTCTGGAGTTCGCTTTCTTCCCAGACTATGCCGGCAACAAGTCGTCGCCGAATCGTTTTTCTAGAAACCTCTTGCAGAATTTCAAGAATATCACGGGTGTGTACCCAAGAGTCAGAGTTGGGGGAACTTCGCAGTAGGTCACACACTATTTGATCTTCAACAGGGCCCGATAGACTTTGCCACTGATCACTCGTTCTTCGGTCAGAGACAACTCGATTTTCTTCCCAAATCAGGAGGAAAGCGTGAAGTTGATCTTTCAAGACCCTACTGCCGATCAGCCCAGCGAGATACACTATGGTCCCGCGTTCTTTGAATCATACGAAGCCCTGGGCGACATGAAATACATTCACGGCTTAAACATGAGGCAAAACATCTCCATGCGGCAACTTACTGATGCGGCTGTGGAAGCATGCCGCACGATGGCAGCAAATCTGGACTCCTACGAGCTCGGCAATGAGATCAACATGGAAGCATCCAAGTATCGACCCGCAAATTATACGCTGCAGAGTTACGTGGAGGAGTGGAATGCCAAGACCAATGCCATCATGAAGGCCGTTGAGCAAAATTGTCCCGGTGCACGTCCAGGCTTTATGGCTCCTAGCTGGGTCATCGCTCCGATGGTGAAAGTGGAGAATTGGACGCTGGAAGAGCTTTTTCACAACGGATTTGATCCCAAGAATCGGACCACGGACATTTCATTTCATCAGTAAGTCGAACAAGCTGCGGTGGATAGAGGTAGTTTATTTTGTGCTTCTTCTTCGTCTTCCCTGAAATCAAGAACGGTGCTGAGTTTCCCGGTTCTAATCTTCAGATACTTTGGAGCCTTTGCACCTCCATTGGCACCTGCCTCGTACGACCTTCAGCGTAAGACACCAACCTTTCAACAATACTGTGTGACGAGGTAAGGACTAACGCTCTCGTTTCATTATTAGGAACACTTATGAATCACTCGAATATTGTGGACAACGTGGCACCCCACATCGAACGCGCTCGGAACTTGGCGTATCTGGGTCACCCCTACACTCTCGGAGAGACGAATGCAATAGCAAACCAGGGTCGCAATGGCGTGACAAATGTTTTTGGAGATGCCTTGTGGCTAGCTGACTACTCCTTGTGGTGTGCCACGAACGTAAGGATCTCTTTTTCTTTTGTCGTGCCTATCACATTGACTGACACTAAAGTCTGCTTTTAGAATATCAAACGCCTCCACTTTCACCAAGGTCTGAACTACCGCTACACCTCGTGGCAGCCAATTCTCAGCAAGGGAGAGCCACCAAAGACGAGAGCACCATACTATGGACAAATCATGGTTGCCTCGGCGATTGGCCACGGGCAAGACGCTCGCATTGTGAATATCCCGCTACCTGAGGATACCGAATCTGCGTATGGGATCTACAAGGGAGACAAGTTGTCCAAGTTGGTAGTTCTGAACCTCCAGGCTTACAATCAGAGTGCCGCTTTGAATCGCCCGAGTCGTGAGTATCAGTTCAAAGTGCCGAGTCATATCAAGCAAGCCAAAGTCGAGCGCCTTTTTGCTCCCGGCAGTGATTCACAGGGAAGTGTCACTTTTGGAGGTATCTCTTACGACTACGATCTGTTGGAGGGACAGCCGGTGGCGGTTCAAGATCCGGAGCGACCGATACATGTCGATCATGGAGTTGTTCGGATTAGTGTCCCTGACTCATCGGCTGTTCTTTTGACACTTTCTTAATTTAGCATACGCGGAAATACAAGCGCTTCTTGTGATGGACGAAGACAAGGTCCATAACTTCATTGCGGCACGGACATAGACCAGAAAGTATACAAGTTTCGACTGCTCATTTTTCAAAGCATCCAAGTTGCATCAACAAATTTAGACTTCTCGGATATTTTCTTGAAAGATTGAGATTATCATGTCCACTTCTTCATTCTGGTTCACCTTCACTCCAGAGCAGAATTTATCTGCTGGTGCCTACGGACTTTCATCGAGACCGGTCTTTAGGGGGGTCTTATCTCGGAATCCCTGTCAAGCACTACCGGGATTGTACGGGGGCCAAAAGACATAAAAAGATCACGAAGCTTTCCCCCCGGGGCCTCAACCTTGGAGATACATGAATTCACATAGCCGAATGAGTGAAAGAACCACGACTATATGACTCTACTATCAGATTTTCCCAACTGAGCTCACCTCATCTCAGTCTCGCGAGATGAAAGCTTACTTACTGTAAGGTCCCTCGGATTGCACTCAAGCCCCTCACTAGTGTGCGCACATGGCATTAGCTCTGCGTTAGCACAACGACAGGGCTTGCTTCTGTAGGGTATTATTGGAGCAAGCTTGAGTGGAGATGAATTCATGACAGACAAGTCTCTCGCAAATGCTGCTAATGCGCCCTCTTTCACTTCCTGGATCAGGTGGCTGGGTAAGTACAGCGCTCCAGCCTGCACGCAGCATCTCAACGGGCACAGTCCCCCCGATTCCTTCAGTCCAAAGTTAGCAACCAACGCAGATGTGGTGAGCCTTTTTCCAGCTGATGACTGCACCATTCGTGGTCCAACAACCATCCTTGCGCCTCGAGCTCCCCCCGCCTTTGACTTTCAAACGAGCTGCCGGGTGCTTTTCTGCGCAAGATTTACCCTCGCTTGACATCACACCCATTGCAATCGCGTGAAAGAAAAGAGTAGCCGAGATCTCATACCAGTCAAATTATCGAGGATATCCGGCAGCTTTTCCTTTCTCTTCTTTCCCATGAAGCACTCCCCTTGAACCCCTGCCGATGCATTGTCGTACGCATCATGGCCGAGTCACGGGAGTCACAACAGTCTTTTAGAGAGGCACTCCTTTCGCATGATGAAGGACTGACCAGCGTACAACCACAACACTCTTGGAATCCGATCAGTGGCCATGAAACCCACACTAATGAGTTTGCTTATCTTCCACCGAGTGATAAACATGGAAGCTTTTCCGAGGAGGTCTTTCGGGAGGTGGGATTGGGGATTATTGACTCTCCTGACGAGACGCTGCCCAACCATGAGAAGCCCGAACTCGCTTCGAAAGACGACCTGACAATCACTGCTACATGTACAAAACCGGAATCTTTACAAATGCCCTATGATTCTCCGGCGACTACCTTGTGTTCCCGGTCACCAAAAAACTGCCCTACTCAAGCGACAATCCTACAACGCCGCTTCTCATGGATTCCAGTGACAACCCTCGTACTAGCACTCTACGCAACGGTGTTTTCCGGTATATATCTCGCAATCGCGATTCGGAAGCCACGGTGGACATCGATCGGCAGTGCTGGATCTCTTGCTCCCTCAACTGCCAATTTGCTCTGCGCACTGTTTGCCAAGACGATCGAACTGGCGTACGTCACGATATGTGTTGCGTTTCTCGGTCAAGTTTTGAGTCGGCGAGCACTGATGAGAGAGTCGCGTGGAATCAGCATATCGGATATGAATATGAGGGCGTGGATCATGCAGCCTGGGTCGATGCTTGTACACTGGGAAACCCTGCGATACTCGGCTCTCACTTTTTTGGGTGCCATTGCCTTGGTGGCAACATTTGTAGCGATGATGTACACTACTGCAGCCGAAGCACTTGGTGAGTTCATGAGAGGCAACGGGGACTTCGAGACAATCTGAGAGGGGCTCTGGCTAACCTTTTGTAGTTTCACCAAAGCTCATTCTTGGTTCCATCTCCGATGTTACGCTGTCGGGCAAGGTCCAAACGAGCTTTGCCAACCCCTTCTACCTCGCACTCAAATGTCAAAGCCTGATTCCACGGTCCATGGATGAGATCAGCTACAACGAAACCTGTCTCCAGATCCTCCATGCCGGTCAATCATATCATAACTACGAACAATGGATCAATGCATGGGCGGACGTAAATCGGAACGAAGATAAAGTTTCAGATCGCAAGGAAAGTCGGCCTAATCCCGTGGGGTCAATGTGGGATAACACCACGATAACTGGGAGTTGGATCGAAGTGAAAAACATGACAGAACAATCACACACGCTGGGTCGGATGATAAACAATGTCACCATGGCAATGCCACATGGAGGCATCCCACTCGCAGCCATGGAAAAGGACAACAAGATCAGCCAACCGCAGGATGCCTCCGGGGAAGGGCGGTATATTCTTGAAGCCGCAGTTCCGTCGCCAGCCGTGAACGTACTCTGCGTTGGCATGAACGAGACAGAGTTGAAACCTCTTGTGTACAACGAGTGGCCGTATAGTGACTTCGAACCCACCAAGTGGAGTTTCGCACCCCCGGGCAATATACCAGGGCCTCCTTCTTGGATGAACAAAACGGTGGTTGATGACATTTTTGGATTTGGCGAAAAATATGGCCAGCGGCCGCCTGTGTTCGGCAAACTTCCTCAAGCCTACAACACGATACTCAACACGACTGGATCCTGGCCCACGACCTCGATTTACCTTCTGGGTAAAACAAATGTATCTCACCCCCCGTACGTGATGTGCAGCATGCGTGCCAAACTCACGGGTGTCTGCTCCACGCGGTACACCGCCGCATCCAGTGGCGCCTTCCTCAGCACGAATTGCGAGAATGGCACCAATTTTCTTCGATACAATCGTTTCCACGATGATTTCGTCGAGGGCTCGTGGCAGCCGGACTGGAAGAATGTTGCCGACGTATGGGCCAGCGCACTTAGCTTGGGATCCGGCATCACCGATGCACAAGCAAGTAATGAACGCCTTTTGATGCAGCTGATGCCAGCATACGACTCGAACAGCAAATCCTTCTCGCTGAATTCGTCATTTCCGACAGTCGCAGAAGCTCTCGCTGTCATGGCGGGTAGCACTCTGATTCTGTCATCGCAGGGCTCTCCGTTTGTGCATTACTGGCAGTATAATCAGAGTATTCTTCCTACTCCCGCAGTGCAACGGTTCCCTGCCTCCCTGCAAGCAGTTGGCTATGCCTCTGGCGGTACCGAGCGCTGGCAGGGAGTCTTCTATGTCATTCTTGTGTTTGCCTTTCTCACCTCCTTCATTTGTCTGGGTTTCGTCATCTTCGAGGCACAGGGTCGCCAGATTACCGATTTCACCGAGCCACAGAACCTTTTTGCAATCGCCGTGAATAGTCCTCCCTCCTCGCAGATTCAAGGCGCGTGTGGAGGCGGTCCCGTTGGTCCACAAATGAAAGAGAGGTGGCATATCAGCATGGAAGAGGAAGATGCTCATTACTACATTCATGCCGAGAGGGACAACCAAGGTCCATTTGGCTCTTCACGAACCACGGCATATCAGGGGCTAGGCCAGATGGACGTGGACGATTCAATTAGTGAAATGAAACCAGTCAGTCCCGCTGTGAACGATTTCCGTCGGGTCTCGAAGCGGTCGTCCCTGCTGGCAAAACTTTATTGATCGCCTCAGTGGGAACGAAAGATACGCTGTGACATTGTTTTCATTTGAATCCACTTTAATCACGCATCTTGACCCAATTGTTTTGTTTGTACCGGGTCTGTCTGCTTAGCTAATTGACACAAGGCATGATGATTTGATGTACAGTGATTTCTTGAGCTTAGATACGGTAATCCTTTTCCTCCGGCATTAGGAATATATGCATTGTGCCAACTTGTCGTTCACTCAGCGAGACACAAGCTCTGTACCTAGCACAGCACAGGTTCAAAAATGCTTTGATCCTGTCTGGTTGACGATCCGACCCAGTGAGTTGGCCGTGATCTCGGATTGTTGATAGCCGGTGCACCTGGGATGCTGTCAAATTGCCCATAGACTACAGGAGATAAGACTTCCTCAATTTCAAGGTCTTTCCAATGGTAACTTGGTCCATTACATTTTGATACTGGCTCACACTATACGTCCGCTCAAGCGTGACACGACCACAGGAGGATCGATCAAATCTCCCCATTAACATTCGACCTCGAGGTCTCATGCCTTCACGATGTATAGTCTTTTATTTGTTCGTGCTGACACCTTATGAGACTTTAGGAAGCCTGCTACCTACGACAAGCCTCTTCCATCGTCTTTTCTGGACCGAATGCGAAAAGGAAGGGCACGGGTCATATGACACACCCGAAAGACTTACGTTGCCTGCCTGTCATGATCAACCGTAGTGAATATTCTTAGCCACGCTGTCGGGAACGGCTCACAGCCGGGGGTCCGACCTACTGTACACCATCAGGATGGAACGTGACCATGTTCAGTACGCCAGAAGGATTCGTGTTGGCTTCTTGGCCACGATGAACTCATGCTGGGTCATTCTCATGGAGACTCCATTGCCACGCTCAACACAGACTAGAAGATCCGCCGCGTGCGACCTAGATTCGATGTAGATCTCTAGATTTCTCCTCTTCCATGAGGCAATCCTGATTGTCGTAATCGATGAGCACACAGTAACTTTACTTGGTATCGCACCCACGTTCGGTGGGTCAATTCAAGCCTGGCTGGGGGATTGATCGACCCACTTAACCCGGCCGTTCAACACCGGGGTCCCCGGGTTGCATATCTCGTCTCTTGCACCCCTGATCCAACCGTCGGCTTGGCCTTTGCATCGGGTGCTTTTCTGCTGTTGTAGTTTGGCGAGATTCACTGGTCTGCATATTTCCTCCGGGTTAACGGAAAGAGCGTTGGTGGCCATGTGACACTGTTCGATCTTGTGTGATTGATCCAGGAGGAGTCCAGGACATGTATAGAAGCCCAACTATATGGAACGGCCTAGATGATGCCGGTGTTGTTGAACCGTGTCCGCATGGGATCGTGGCCGGCAAGAGATCCAATATTGGAAGCGCGCATATCATGCAAACCACCAGTTGGCAGAGTTCAAGAATGCAAGCAGGTGGAGTGATCCGGCGTCGATCAATCTAGGCGTTGAAAGTAAAGAGGACTTTGCCATGAGCTACTTTGTGGGGGGAGTGATTCCCACCAATGAGACAAGACAAGATTGCCCAATAAGATAGATGCAGATGTTGACCACCGATATCTGCTGTCGATTACGGATCTTCACGGAGCACTTCTAGCCTCGCTCAGGCCGTGTGTATCAGCGGACGTGCATGTCGATCAGATGGTGAAGCCGATAAGTCTGGAGAGAGCTCCCGGTCCGGACCCCACGGGACCACCCATCCGATCAGGTGACCGGTCTCTCGATATACTTCCCGTTTGGAGCTAGCCACCTGATCCCATTGTGCTTCCCCAGAATATCCCAAGATGGAGCGGTTATCGGGCATGATAGCTGACATTTCGCTGGCATCGACCGGCTGTGGCTCTGATCAAGCCGTGAACCGTCACGGTCCGTGGTGGCGCGCGAGTAAGGCAGGCAGGACAAGGGGTCAACAGCTTCATAGAAAAAGCTGCAATCACCCCCCGAAGTTGGAATAAAGTTCACGTCAGACGACAAGATTCGACCAAGACCAAGTCTCTGTCTGATAATCTTCTCTATAACACCCTTCTTCGCTATCCAGACGAAATTCAACCCGAGGTGTCAGCAAGTTTGACCAAACATCTCAAATATGTCTTTCTTGAGAAACTGGTTCGGTACCTCCACCACCGCTCCTGAGGTTCAGAAGGATCAGAAGGAGCCAGTCCGTGCTCTACCCGCGTCATGGTATACCTCACAGGAGATGTATGAGCTGGAGCGTCGCTCTATCTTCTCTCGCAAGTGGCTTCTCACCACTCACAAGCACCGCGTTCCCAACGCCGGTGACTGGGTCGAGTACGATGCTGCCGGCTTCAAGTTCATCGTCTCCAGAGACGGTAACGGTCAGATCAAGGCCTATCTGCACGACACCAGCTTGACCCCCGTGCATGTTCACATGGACCGCAACGATTTCATCTGGGTCAACCTGGACTCCAGTGAGACTCCCGAAGTTGCCTGGGAGGATGACTTCAAGGGCGTCGATGAGCAGCCCCGTTTCGATTATTACAACTTCGACGAGTACAACTTTGACCACACATGGGACATGGAAGGGGACTTTAACTGGAAGATCCTGGCCGACAACTACAACGAGTGCTACCACTGCCAGGTTGCTCATCCCGATATTCCCACCATTGCCGATCTCCACTCCTACTATGTGAAGACCAAAGATGGCCACATTCAACACTATGGTGCTCAACGTCAAGACCAGATCGACAAGGGTTTCCGTATCGCAACAACCTATTTCTGGCCCAATGCCTCTTGCAATGTCTCGTGAGTCTACTTCCTCAAAGACGAGCTCCTATCCTCAGAATTCTTGCTGACTAAAGCATCACAGTCCACACTTTTTCTTCATGCAGCGCTTCACTCCCATGGGTCCCACCAAGTCTGTGATGCGCTACGAAGTCTACCGACACAAGGATGCTACTGATGAGCAGTTTGAGCTCATCAGCAACATGTACAAGCGTATTATGTCCGAGGACAAGTATCTGTGCATCCACACGCAGAAGAATCTCAACGCCGGTGTCTTTGTCAACGGTCTCCTCCACCCGGAGATGGAGAAGGGACCCCTGCACTTCCAGAGCACAGTCCGAGAAGTTGTGACAGAACACTTCAACAAGGAGGAAGCTGCTGGACACCAAATCTGCCCTGCCAAAATTGACACCCCCAATGTCGATGAGATTGCCCTTCGCACGGGCAACAGCACCTACACAGACACGGATCACATGCAGGATTCGCTCACGGGTGGTCTTGCTCCAGCAATTGTTGTTTGAGACTTTAATGACTAAATCTCCCAGCACTTTCTCTTTTGTTTTTTTTTGTTTTTTTTTTTTTTTTTTTTTTTTTTTTTCCCTCTTTAACCAGATCCCGCGACTTCAGTGCTACCTTGTCAGACCCAGGCTCCATCATATTCTCTCCCCCACGACTTGACGTCCAAGCGCCTTTGTACCCCCATCCTTCATCATAGACTGCAGAAATTCGTGCGGAGATTTTTTTCCACATTCCTCTACGCGTGTCGCTGAATTTCCATTTATTAATTTGTTCGAAGCTGACTCTTGAAGCCGCCTTATCCGCCACTGCGTGCGTGAGTAGCATCGTCCTTTATACAGATTCTTCCACGATTCATGTCGTTTTTGCCTATTGCGTGAACGTTCATGTGACCCTCAGATCATATGGGAGGACGACATGGTTTCCGAGTTGAGCCGCCGGACCCAAATTGCCAGAATCAGATGAATGGAAATCATGGAAAGAAATGACGAGACATAGCAAGGCTCTTGTTAAACGGAGCCATACCGATGCTTGAATGCAGAAGGATTATTTTTATAGGCTCAACGAAGTATCGATAATTAAATTGTCACAACGCATGTACTTCAAGGCAACAATCTGAAAATCCATTCTTCAATGGGTCTTACTGATGAGAAGGTTTAGTTCTAATAGTATGGGCCCAAGGGAGCGTATGGCTTTTGCCGTTGGAGGACTTTAACCCAACAGCAGATAATATATTGGGAAATACCCCATAGATGTCTAAGATTAGAGTAAGGAAAGCATCAGAACGCACTGGGAGCCCCGATGCGTATGCTGAAAGGATACTGATTGAAGCATATCATGATTAGAAAGCTCAAATGACCATACTGAACAGTCTCTCTGTCGTCTATACTCATGACTTAGAAGATCTTGTGTAAATGAACATGTAGTATACAGACCAGAGAGACGCTACATCAAATCCTTGAAGCCCAGTCCAGTGCTTCCAACATGATTGAAGTGCTTTTTTGGGCCGGAAACAAAAGGAACCTTTTGGTGCTCATCAACTTCTAAGAAAAGCCGACACAAATTAGATCAGCATCAGAGAAATTTTGGGATTTTGATGCGACTATTGATTGACCATTTTCACCTTGCCTGAATAGATGGTGTCGATAACAAATAATTGCGCTCTTGCTTTTCAAAATTGCAAGAAATTCAGTACAGCGAGTATCCGCAGTGGGATTCTGAAATATATCTTGGCATGCCCTTGCGCAGGTTTTGGAGAGCAAAATCTAGACTCAGAACTAGAGTTCACATTTTCGTAACACGATCGCCATCTTCAAACACTGGCTATATTCATTTGTATAAAGTTATGCTTGAGTAGGTGGCAAAAAGGCAAGTTACCCAAGATGAGCATTGACAGGGTTGACTTGTAGCCTGCTGGCACAAGCCCGATTGGCACAATGTCTTTATGTCTGTGCACCGTGCCACTTTTAAGGCGCGTTGAAAAGTACCAACTGGGAAGAGTAAAGTCCGACCATACTCTGTAAGCTGCGGTATGTGTAGGACCCTCAATGAGACCCGATCATTTACGTTGACACATTTGATGTACTGTACGTTCCCAGCAGTCCCGTTTCCCTCGAGCAGCCGGGCATTTTGGAATAGCGGATGAAAAGCAGATCTTGGTCGTAACAACGAATTCTACTACATGATAAGAGTATTTCAAATCCCAGTCACCATGCACAAATATTGTCTTATGATAGACCTGACGCATTGCGGAATTGGCATGTATCTTAACTCGGGCCTTCAACGTCATATGCAGATAACCTGCGTCGCTATTATTCAAAACAGCCTGAATTCCAAAGCCTCGCAGCTAAGCAAATCTTGCGTGATACAATGATCAGAAATCTCGCCGCGAATCTCTGACCGTTTGTTTTTTCTGGGGGGACGGGATGACGATCGTGTTTCGTACTGTTTGAGTGTGATGATTGCGGATGTAACCTCCCCGCAATGAGAACCAGCCCTTTTTGACAGCAAGAGACAGTCGAGAGTGGACAGCTGCATTGATTACGGGACATCACTGTCATCATCGAGCACTTACCGAGGAGGCACGGTGGCTCAGCGTTAATGTATCTTGACCTCAAAATGACAGTCTGAGTCACCCGATCTGCTCGACCGGCGCTTCACGACGGATGTTCAGCAACACCATCAGATATGCAGCACGGATGATCATTCGTGTAACACGTGTTGAGGACCGTGCTGAGCCTGCTGAAATATTCTCTTCTTTCTCCCCCGGAGAGTTTGGTGTATCAGGAGACCAGGTACTCGCTACGCGTGGATATCTCGCAACCCTCAGAGGTCCCAATTTGGGCAAAATTAAGGATCTATACATTGTGCAATTAGCCTATCTTACCCACTCCGCTGTAAGTTCAGGACCAGCTTAGCCTGCATATTTCTGAGCCCAGTGACTGTTCAATTATGTGCTCGGGTCCTGTTGACCACGATCCGGCCACTCGGGTCATCGAACAGGATGATTCATTTTCACAGATACGCTGGAAACCACAGTCCACGTGATTATCAACCACATAGCGACAGAGACAATAGCATCGTACTTTTTTTATTTCTCTTCTGTTGTTGAGCCAAAAATAATCGCACTCACTCTTGCTCTGTCTAGGGGCAGCGTTGTCCATGTCCACATCAAAAAAGGGCGAAGAATGCGGATAGCGCCATCCGGTTTTCCGTCTCTGGGCCGGAGATGTGCAACAAGACCTGGAGTCCGGATACTAGCGTCAGGTGATGGACTCAAAACACAGTTGAACATGAGAGCCCCTTATGCAGTGGAGTCTGATACATCAAAGGCCAAGGGTCTGAATACATTGCGGGGTCTTGGAGATGCTATTTTTCTTTTCCTTTATTTTCCCTTTGTGGAGATAGACCAGCCGCGTCGCATACATAGAGAGGTGAATAGGATGTACCATCGATCTCATTCCTCGTGGACTTCGCCACGAGGATTCGGAGCTCAGCTTTGAGAATGGAGGGGTGACATCACCAGCATTCTGGTCCAAGCTCCCTTTGAGGGGGATCGTACGTTCAAAGCAGATGAAGGTGTTGGAAGAAAGTTCAGGTTCCGACGAGAGTCACACACCCGAGTCATTCGCCGGTGGTCTCGTCGCGCTCAAAGTATCGATGCCAATGCAGGTAACCACTATCACAGTGTAATCCCAAGGTCCCCCAGTCCAAAGTCCAACCAGCTCAGCAAAATGGTGCTTGCCGGTCTGACAACGTTCAAGCGAAAAGAATAGCCTCGTGTAGGAGAAGGAGAATATACTTCCCGATTGAGACTGTAAATGTGCGTTACGATTCAAACAAACTCGATCTGTGTTGTCGGGCATCGCACCAAAAATGTACCCATAATGTCACCCTTGGGTAAGGAAGGTTCACTTCAAGATTGCCAATCCTCCTCCATACGCAGCCTCAACAGCACCCCAGAGCATCCTGAATGTCTGAGATTTGAGGTCCCATGACCAGACGGATGGAGAAAAAGGGTTGCGCAGTTGTTGAGATCAGTCGCTAAAAGTTCGGGATAATCGGAAATCTGGGGAATCTGCCAGCCTCCACATTCACCTCCAAGTTCTCCACATTCAGTGGCCCTGCCATCAATTCTCCGGTACTATTTAGTGTCTAGGAATAGCCCCTCAGGGCAGATTTAAGGTCATTTCAGCCGAGCCAGGCTGACTAGCCTTCCTGACAAGCTTCAATATGTCCAGCGGAACTGCCCAGACAGGGAAAGAGTTGAACAATGCGAACACACGCCTCTTGTCGCCGGGGATAATTAGTTTTGTTTGTGAGCAGTGATCAACACAAACCACTCGGGACATCTAGTAGCTGACAGTAGTCATACCTGCAAAATTCATCTTTGTTCTTTTCCAATTTTCAAGGCTGGCTTTGAGACCGTTGGAAGATACAACTTTTCAAAATAGAAATAAAGAAACAAAGCGTTCTCAAATAACTTGAATCGTAGTTTCCCCTGAGAACTACACTTTTGAGTCTTGTAGGACGTCCATGGAAAGATGTTACTGAAGCAAGTCATGTAACCTATCCTAGATAGATAGTCACTCGCCTAGTTTAATCTCGAACTATGTTGTTTTGTGTCCGGTAGTTCTTTTGGCGTGCGTAGTTGCTCTGGTGGTTACGGAAGCAATTCATACGTAGTAGAGCGGGTACCATGGGTCCAGGAACCAGTTCAACTTTGATGGACTCTGCTACTGAAGGAATATGATCATATCAGCATTTATTGCCTAGGGCAATTTTTCCTCCATCGCAGTATGACCCGTAGTCTCCAACCTCAAAAGAACAGGCCATGACCCATATCAACCTAAAGCCCTGCGTCTACGCATGAGCCACCCCGGCCATGGCCAAACAGTTACAGGGAACTTTGATCAGTAGCTCTCTCAATATACTGACACCTAGCCGTAAGATCAACCGTGTGTTTTTCAACTCTTTTTCTACAATCAAGAAGATAAGCGAACACTGTGACTTGTTCGAGTATACGTCCGGGCAATGGATGCACGTTGCAAACCGGCACATCGAATGTATTGAGCCACTTGACTGATCTGTCGGGATTAGTTGTAATGATGCATTGGGTCACCGACCGTGAGAGGAGACGCCCTTTCAATCTCCCTGAGCTCAAGTGCCTTGCAGCTTTGGCCGTCCAGCGGAAAGACGACGATATCATAGGATTCGAGAAGCTTGCCGAAGGAGGATTCAACCGTAGGTTCATCGTCACAGCGCGAGATGGCTTTCAGTTTGTGGCACGGAGTTTATATCCGGTCATCGAACCAAAATCTCTGGTAGTTGCGAGTGAAGTCGCAACCATGGACTTTCTTCGCTCTCAGGGTATCTCAGTTCCGAAAATCTTTGGGTATTCTACCGAAGCGGATAATTCTGCGGGAACAGAATACATGTTTATAGGATTTGTGCAGGGAAAGAACTTAGGGGATATTTGGTATACTTTATGTGGACAGGAAAGAAAGACTATACTTTCAAACCTCGTGCAACTCGAATCATATCTGTTCAGCTTGCAGTTTCCAGCAAGTGGAAGTTTGTACATGTACTACAGCGATGATTTGCCGAAGAGTCAGAGTCGAATTGCTGTTTCAAGCTTCAGCTCTGCCCGTTCATTCTGCGTTGGGCCCAATACTTCGCTTGCCTTGTGGCATGGAAAAAGACCTGACTTATCGGCTGGGCGCGGAACATGTGAGTTTCTCGATTAGCAGTGAAGAAATCAGAAGATGCTCATACTAGATCGAGAGAAGTCCAAGATTCTTTGTCAATCCTCACTGCTGGCGCCACGAAAGAGATCACCTGCCCGAGAAAGGTCGAACGGGCCCTTCAGCCAACCCAGCGACTGTTCAGGGAGGTATACAACTACTCGAAAAGTAAAGAATATAAGCATGAGAGGCAAGCAAGCAGTAATCATGCATCGTGCGCTAATCACAGTAGTCTCCCTACCCGCATCATGGTTGCTCTTCAGCCCTCATTAGAGACTCCCAACTTCATTCGGATGAAGCTTGATTAAACTCAATTTGTTGCCAATAGAGCATGTGTGCAGCAGGTTCATGTCTGTTTTTGGAATTTTGACCTTTCACATAGCGACCATCGAGTCCGGGGCACTTTTGAATTGTATCACATGCCCGTTTAGCACGCTAGGCAGTCTTTGTGGATGCATCCTAGTCGAGCCTTGAAAATCTTATCGTTGTGAAATACTCAGCCAGGGCACCCAACCGACTAGGTTGCTAAAGATATAGATGGACACTGGGTTTGAGTGAAAAGAGACAGATCAAGCGGACTTAAGAACGTACAATCGTAATTGGCAGCAAAAATGAGTCTTGCATTGACATTGCGAGGGAATGTTTCCACTGAACACTTACACAATTTCTTCTATGTTTCTTGTATATAACCTCCCTAGCCCAACGGTGCTTCCGTTGTCCCGAATAATAAGCGTGCGGAACAAGCTCGGATCTCCAACGTACATCGGCTTGGTAGGCACCATCCTGACGAGTGCCCCGTCAGTTCTCCTCACTTCTTCCGGGTTTTCCTCGCACACTTTCCCGGTCCTCGCATCGAAGCGCTTTAAAAGCTCAAAGCGACAGGGCACCCGGGCCGTCCCGCAGTGAACGATGGGCGTATAGCCATTACGAATCCTCCCTGGATGATAGGAGGTCATAGCGACGATGAAGGATTCGGAGCCCACTACAGGATCCTCGGCCGCGCTGACGACGTGTCCTCGTCGTAACTCGACGCTATCATCAGTCGGGGTAAAAGCCACCATCATGCCGGGAGTGGCCTCATCTATGGCCTCGCCAAAATACTCGAGCGAATAGATCTCGAACGTGTCGCCGGTGGGAAAGACGGTCACCGACATGCCGAGTGTCAGTGTGCCTGAAGCAACCATGCCATATGCAACGGTTCCGACCGAAGGTACTTGGCGTACGACTTGAATAGCAACCCGGAGAGGGTCGCCAGAGCTGCGTCGATCGATCATTGATCTCCGCGGAAGACCCTCCAGGGCCTCAATCAGCGTAAGCCCACGGTACCAGGATGCGTTCTCGGGGGTGGTTGTGATGTTCTCTTGGTGCAGGGCCGAGACAGGAATTCTTTTCACTAGGGCCTCATGAAAACCGGCTCTCAAGATGAATTTCCCCAAGTGATGGTCCAACTCGTTGAAGTGTTCCTCAGACCAGCCGCAGATGTCCATCTTGTTGATCGCGACAACCAGTGTCTTCACCCCCATGAATCTTGCCAGATAGCAGTGCTCACGCAGCTGTCCCTCTCGCTTGAAATTCTCGGCAAACTCCTCTTCGGTCGCTGAGACCACAGCAATGGCAAGGTCGGCTCCACAAAGTCCAGCAATGGCGGATTTTACGTATTCGCGGCGACCGGGAACATCTATCCATGATCTGATTAGTTGACTTTTTCCTCTTCAGAGCCAGCAGGTCTGACATACCAGTAAGGACCAACTTGTACTTTTCCGTCTCGACCATTCGAGTAGTGATATCGGTGCTGCAGTTGCGTTCGCGCTCGTCCTCGAGGGTGTCACAAAGCCAGGCAGGCTCAGTGTAGTCCTTGTTGGCATCCTGGCAATTCTACGGGGACCTTTTTAGTCATCGCTGAGAGATTGGCAGATGAATCCTCACCTGCGCAATCTGATCCCAGTATTCGTCATCCACATTGCCCAGGCTTAGCAGCAATTGACCTATCGCGGTCAACTTCGGGAAAGTTGACAGGCCAACTCACTGGACCACAAGAGCATACTTACCAATAAGGCTCGACTTGCCAGAATTCTCGTGGCCAAGAACGGCGATGTTGATAGATGGCTTCTCTGACCTAGTGATCCATTTAACATGAGAGTTTTGCAAGGCCAATTTGAAATTCGCGTCGATGGACTTACATCGTCAATGGTCTGAGTATACACTTTGGAGAAATGACCAAAAATGAGGACCAAAAATGAGGAGAAAAAGGTACTCTCTGCCTGTGCGCACGCAAGGCAGACGGGAAAGAGAGGTTTTATCCTCAATATTCAACATGGCATCTGCGACTCGATGTCGCTCATCCCTCCACAACTCCGAAAGGTTATGTCATGGTGCAGAAAGAGCTGCAGAAGTTGAGGCAGGAGTAGGATTTGATTTGCCAATGAACATCAGCGTTTCAATGATCCTACATGATGATCCACTTCCACCACACGAGCTCAGCTGAGTAGGTCTCGACGATCGCGTGGGAGACCCTGGAGGACCCCCCGGAAAGTGGTAATGGGCGGATACATTTTCAGCCAGCCTCGGCAGAGCGCGGCGCGATCTCGCGCTGTCTCGTAGATCTTTACCCCAAATGCGAAATATTTCAATCCCGGACGCGACAACTCAGCCCCTGATTTGATTTCCGATCCTGATCCGCCGTCTAGCGGCCGTCGAGAGGAGTGGAATGGTTCGTCGATCTTCCACATATGTTTTGTAGCCGAGAGGTGCAGTAATGAGTACTGACCACTTCTGAGCGGGGCACTTTACTGCACGGCCAATCATATACCACCAACTTAATCATAGAGCCGTCCAGGCCAAGCTCGATCTGACTCGGCTCGCGTCGCGCCGATCACTACCACCTCTCTCAGCCTGTGGTAACGTAGTCTGTCCATCTCCTCCAGCGCGGAGTCAGGGTCACTCAATCAAGTTGGGTTTCTGAGAAGGCGGGAGCGTACATCGTCACACAAAGACGGGATCTGCGTGAATGTCAAATCTCCAATCACAGCCACTTACGCCACAATCTCTCGTGGTCGAGCCTCGGATCTCGTTTATCAGTTGGCTGTGCACGCATGTCAGATCAATTGAGAGTCGTGTGCTAGATGGCTATCTACAAGACCCTGACCAATAGATAGCGTCTTGTTGCTGCTCTAGGCCATTGCTAGCTCATGTCGTAAACATGCAGTGATCGGACCGGGCCTGGACCTATCAAATGGTCTCTCCTGGTGACTGCCACGAGTGACTGTTTACTGCGACAAGGTGATCTTGTTTCAATTATTGTCCAAGGAGAAGAAGCGAAATACTTGATGAATAGTCTCAGAAAGAGTCAAAAACAAAAGGACTAGGTATTCTTTCCTCCATTGACATTCCTTGAAGTTATCAGCAGCACTCAGTAGGCACGCTGCGACCCCTACAGGTTCCAATATCACACGGACAGCACGATGATGACAGGCATGCCAAGACGGAGCGGAGCGTCGAGCGAGAAAACATGCCTGAAGAATCAGCTTGATCTACGTATTAGGGCAGATCTGCACGAGGGAAACTTTTGCTCCGAAACAAGTTATTTTGCCCAAATCTATCTGAAACCATTATAGTATACATCCTCGTTGGATTTCAGGTATTCTCGCACTCTTTGTACGGCCACAAATTCTTGAACAGCTCCTTTTCTTCTTCATCCCTCGCCAGCCCAATGAAGATATCTCTGATCTTGCGACAATTTTCACGGGCAGACTCGTAGTCTTCAGAATCAACCATTCCATCCGCGGGGAGTACAGCTTGCTCTCGGAACAATAATAACATACGCCCGACCCCGTTGATGTTTTCCTCTTCCCGAGACTGGAGATCGATATCCTCGCTGCTGAAATCGATCGGGCAAGGTGTGTCGGGGAGAAACTCGGTCCAGTGAGCTTTAATGTTCATGAGTGCTTCACGCAGGAAGAATAGGTCTCGGTTTTCCCACGCTCCAGTCACGAGCTTAACGGGTTTCCGGAGGATAGAGGTTGCTGGTTGCTGAAGTACAGCCCAATGAAGAGGTGCTCGCTTATAAACCTGCGCCTCGTAGTATTTGTGCATGGTTTCGCTTTCCAAATCGTCATCAATCCGCTTCTGTTCGTCTTGACTTAAGCTTTCGAACCCCTCTGGTCGTCCAGGGACGACCCAGCCTTCCCGAACAGGTCCGGGATGTCGACACATTCGGGGAACGCCGGATTGATAAAACATTGGGGCAACGGACGCTGATTGCCAGTCCACGATGCGGGTGATCTGATAAGTATCTGGATCAACGAAAATGTTATCCAGGTGAAGGTCGGGATGCCAGAGAACGTTGGCAGAGGACGGTTGATCGTTGGGCTGGGGGACAAGATAAGAGGAGACTTTCATATATTTCTCCAAGAGTGAGATACCGTCCTCGGGAACTTCTTCGTTCTTGTCAGGCTGGTAATAGTTCTGTCGGGGAACAGCATGTGTCTTGATCCACATCATTTCATTGTGGCCGATCGCACAGGTGTATTCGAATGCATGTTTCCCTACGCAAGAAAGAGGTACTATTAGAAAGAAGGGAATGGATAGTTGACGGTCAACCAACTTACAAGGGCCACAGTCCAATTTCATGTCCTTCCTAGATCCACTCCACAGTTCATTCGTGGTCAACGGCCCAATGGAAAATCGTTCTAGGATGTCTGATCCACCACTCTGTGTATGAATGTCTTCTGCTTCCCCGACAAGTAAGCGCAAATCTTCTTTGAAATAGATGCAACCGTGTTTGTCAAAGGTAATGGTGGTCAATGTGTTCTCTATGTCGGCCACCTGAGTTATCAATTGTAGCTTCAGCTTCCGAGGCCACGTATTCCACACAGAACCCAGTCGGACACCAGGGGCCTTCTCCTCGATGATATATTCGGCCTCGACCGAATTGTTCGCTGCATCGGAAGACCAAGATAACACCCGAGGAACAGGAATACCGAATACATCACGAAGCTACTATCCATTTTAGCTTCGGAATAACTGCTAGACGACACCGAACATCTTACCAGCTCACGCGTGGCGACCTCAGAAGCAACCAAAAACTGTGCAGGTCCGGCATTGAGGTTTGGGAGTTTCGCGACGACTTCAGACCCATTATCCATTCTCAAGAGGAAGGCTTTATTATGCAGACCTTCCACGCACTTTATAACCCTGGTGCCTTGAATGACGTTAGCTGGAGTTCAATCTCACTGTTCTCGACAGAATCGGAGCATCTACAATATTGGGCCCCATTACAAACCCCAATGGCGACGTCAAGAAGCTGTTGTAAGTTGAATTTCAGATAGCGCTTTTCAAGTTCGCTTTCTTCGTTCGATCTGATTGAATTGAAGCCTGAATGAGCTGCTGTCCGAAAAAATAACGATCCAATTTGCTTACAGCCATCGATGTCTGGTGTATCGATACAAGTCCTCCTCGGGGATTCTTTTTTCTATGTACGAGAACAATATCAGTTACTCTGCATGCTTGATTGATGAGATAAGACTTGAAAAAATAAATATCACCTGGGCGATGCTTTCTTTCTAAGTAAAACTCCGGATCTCGAGCGGTTCTCTGAAGTTCATCTGGTCGGAAACGGGAAAATAATCTTATATTCTGGTGAAAACAGGGACCACGAGGTTTCCAATGTATCTTTCGATTACCGAGCCCCCAAAGACTTCTGGGGGATCGAATCATTGTCATCAAGGATGATAAGTGTCGGTATTGGTACGTAGTACCCAGGGCGAGGGAACATCAGCCTTCGTGGGGGTTGTCTTCCGGAAAAATGTAGTCCCGTGGCATGAAGGGTCTTTGGATTTTGCACCAACAGGTTGATATACTTCTATCGTCATGTGTTAGCTTTGCTACACCTACTATTGCTAGCTTCAACTTTCCGTGCGATAGGTCACATCTGTTGCATCAAGTCCCAAAGCCTATCATGAGAGATCAATTGTGGACCCGTCAGTAATTCTGTGTGAAAATTATAGTATCGCATAGAGTAAATTACATACCAGTTGACTACGGTAGCTAGCCAGTAGGCTGACATTTGATCTACAGTAAGTTATCTACATATTGATATGTATGAACGTATGAAACCCAGCCGATGCGCTGCCGTATCAGTGCACCCTAAATTGATACTCGATGTAGAAATGCATGATTGTACTTGTAACCGGGCTAGATTCAATAAAGCAGTCGAGGCATGGAATCCGATCAGATGCTGTGTACTCGGGCAGCTCGGATCGATATAGACAAGTCCATGCATGCACCCCATCCTGGACACCCGATACCAAAGAGTCAACACGATTTTCATTCCACAATCTCCAGAGGAAGGAGAGTATGTCATTAAACCACAGATCGGGCATTCCTATTCAAACTACGATGTACTGAGGTAGTTAGTTTCCAACTCTTCATGGGTCTCGAACGAACGCGAGATACTCATCCATGATAAAAACGTCCGTGAAAGGCTTGAAAAGTCCGTGTGAGTACGTCTCTATGGGAGAAAGATTCAAGATTACTGACATCCAGGTGCAAGGTTGAGATATATAGGAATCACAACATTCGACTGAATCACGAGTACGGACCATGACGGCCAATACAGTCATGCAGGGCATCACTCTATTCGCACTGGGCGTCCTGGCCAAGTCAAATGATAAGGGGGCCTGCGTGTATATTGAGATAGATTGTGAGTTTATCTGCTGATATGTGCCGATCCATCGATGCCATGGACTGTTCAAGGATTCACGTCTTGGAAAAAAAAAGCAAAGCCATATAAAGCAGCAATAGGTATGATCACAGCAACCCCACAGATATGGCAAGTAAATTAGAAATATATGAAATGTCATGGCTGGCTTGGTCGTGATGAGATGATGATAGCACAGCAGAAACTGTACGCATAGGGGGAAATGGCAACCAGGAAAGAAAAAAAAAAGAAAAAAAAAATGGCGGTGTATATACAAGGAATCTCTATGCGGGGAAAATGCCGGAAAATCACACGCATTCTACTCGATATCGACCGAGAATTTGGGGACGGAAAAAGTGACGTTTTGGGCGGCGCGGAAGGCTTCGGTGCCGAATTGGAAGACTCCCATGTAGTCAGAGCTCGATGGGTAGACGTCACCCTTCAAGGTGTAGAGGTCGGTGATGAGCGGGTAGATATCGCCCGTAAAGGTCGTCGTCGACGGGTTGGCAACCCAGGATAAGACGTTCAGCGTGCTGCCGGCGCGGTTGGTGTTTTGGCCGACGTAGAGATCACTGTGCGTGCCGAGGTCGTTGGTGTTAGCATTACCGCTTCCCCGGAAATTTTCTTTTGTGGTCTTGGATTGTGGCTGGTAGAACTCACAAATTTGTACCGTTGACAGTCTTGGTTTTGACAACTCCTTTGGGCTCACCAATCACTTGAGCCAGTGATTTATCGAAGCGGGCAAACCAAACCATGACTTCGTAGCTGGCCAACGAACTGTTTTGCGCGGAGTCCTGGTCCGAATCGAAGAACATATCGATGGCAACGTTGGCAGCGACTTGATTTGCGGCCAAGGCATTCTCGTCAGTGGTGGTGGAGACTTCGTCCCCAACAGCGTAACTCCATGCCAGATCCAAGTCCACCGTCGACATTTTGCCCAATTCGAGTGGCAGAACCTTGTCCACCATGACATTGGGATACGCGTGCACCGGCTGATTTCCGGGGCCGGGTTCGAATTGCCAGGTTACGGAGAAGCTGGGGGCAGAATATTTGGACGCGTACGTTTGGTTGTCGAACGTTGTGACCTGCAAGCATTTTATCGTCAGTTCCCGCTTGCTCTTCCTTACTGGCGCTCATGATCGGGATTGACTCACATTGAGACAGAGCCCTCCCACCGTGGATGGTAGCAGACCCCATTGATTGGGATTGACTAGAAAAAGTGGTCAGCCGGGAAATGTTTGATTCATCCTCGAACCCGATTCATGACAATGTGTGAACGGATGGGCGAGTGCCACGACACCCGCACTACTCGCGAGATGCGAGCTGGGGAAACTCACATGTGTAAAGCTGACCGTGCTTGGACGGGGGCGATACGCCATAAAATTGCTGGCAGTATTCGGTGTTGGTCACGCCGTTATCCGTCGTCGAGCTGCCGCCACCAGAGCCTCCGCCGGTGCTATCGTGGCCACCACCCCCCGAGCTCGAGCCAGAATTTGAGCCATCACCATTGAACAGAGGGGCTTGCCCTGTCGCGGACCGGTGTGCGTCGATGCCGAATAATGCGCCCAACGAGCCTCCGATGGGAATGGCCAACAAGACCGTATTGACAACCAGTCGCAACGCCATAATGATGTTGAGGTTTGGCCCCCCGCTGTAATGGTCGATCAACAGACAGAAAGACGCGGTTCGGATGAGCGAAGAATTGAGATCGCGACAAAGGGTTGTGTCACCGGATCGAATGTCGAGGATTGTGATGGCGAGAAGAGTCGCTGGGAGAGTCGTGGGGGGGAGGTGACAATGGCTCGAAAGGATAATTGGGTGAATCAACGATCCAAAACCGTTCGAAAAGAAAAAAAAAAGAAAAAAAAAGAAATAAAATAATAATATTCAAAGCGACATCTGAATGCAGTTGCGGAGATTGGCCAGTGGTCAAGGGCCAGTTACTGAGTTCGGGTCCTTTCTTCCCTGACTGCGGCAGCTCTGGGGAACTTGAGAAAGAACTTTGGGGGGAGCGCCGTCTGGTGATCCTTTGGTGAATCGGTCTTGTGAAGGACTGACTCCAGCTGTCCCAAGAAAGTGAAAGATGAGGAAACCTGGGAGCTGTCCCAGCCTGATTCCACGAGGTCTCACATAATGATGATTGTTCTCGGTCGAGTCTTCCATTTACCAGGCCCGGACCTGGACGACGGCAGGGGACCACGGAACCTCGAAGAGCCTCTCGGCCGCGATTGGTGCGCCGCTGGGCGCTGCACTCGCGGTCGAGTGGTAGACCCTCCGCGTGCAGACGAGCAGGTTCAGGGCCCAGGAGAGCAGTACATACGTAACCCAGTAAGTAAGGCGAGGAGTACTGTACCTCCGACGCATGGGTCAGACGCTTAGTGCCCGGTGATCAGTTGACTCCCACGGACAAAGCGTGTGGATTGGGCGCCTGGAACACACCGGGTGGAGATGGAAAGTGGGTCTACAAATGGAACAGAATCGGCCGCAATGGGATGGGTGGAGACGGTGGGACGCCACGCAGTCGAGTGTGAGTTTTTCTGTTTTCTTCTTTTTTGCCGTTCCTTTTCTCGTTTGCGTGGTGTGTATTTCCGAATGCGAAGGATGGATTGGTCGAGTGGGATGGAGTGTTCGGTGATGTGTCGGGCGTTGTACCCTGATCTTATCATCCCGCACGCCCGCTGTCCCATCACAGGAGATACGTGACACCCACATCCAAAAGGTGTACATGCGTGGGATTGCAGAGGGGGACAGCCCCTGCATCCCGCGCAGTAGTGTGACTCTATTTCGTAGCTTGAACGCCTGCGAGGGTCGAATCGACGACAGGGTGCCTGAGCAAGATGGCCCGTGACTGGTCAGCTGCGGCTGACCAGCAAGGTGCAGTGGACCCGTCAACTTAAAGATTTAGTGCGAGGCGCGGTCGCTCTCGGGACTTTGTGACTCGCTAGTCTCTAGTTCATCGTTCTAAGCGCGATGGCTTGACAAGTGGAAGCACTAGTCGGGAGGATCACGGGAGTACCGATGCATGGCAGTCCCCTCATCATCTACAGAGATGGGAAGGGAGCCATCACGATCAGAGGTGAGTTGGGCAAGGTCTGGTGGGAGCATCTAATGTGCAGTTGAAACTCTTGCCGACGGCGATCTGAAATCACAATCATCCGAGTCGAAAATTTAAGAGAGTAAGATCGGAAAAGGGCGAGGGGATGGAACACTACCAATCATCAGTCGTCGGACTGCATGTGAAAACACGGAACCAGGTCGGACTTCGGGTGCTCTCGGCTGTTCCTAGCCAGATCCATACTGCACCGATGTATGGTTCTGTAAGTACGAACCTGTATTGGTCGACAGAATCTATGGGAGCATCTACAATGTACTGTAGATAGCCCTCATTCTAGCTTCAGAGTTGATCACGCTAATTGCTTTAATTCAAGAATACACCACTTGGTCTCTACGGACGCAAAGACCAAAATGCTTGGTGTCTATCTGCACTGAGTTCGGATCACTCGCGCTAGTGTAGTGGGTCAAATATCGCCACTCAGCGATGCGACCTGCTGGGCTTTTCTGGGTTGGTCTGCGCAGATAAAACAAAGGGTTGTGCTTTGTGTGTGTTGTGACCTGAACCGAAGCCACCGGCAACTGTAGGGAGGAGATACTCGAGGAACAAGTGATGGAGCAGATGATGCGAGCTGCGATAGATCAACAGGACATCACAAGGTAAAAACATGATTATCAAAGTATGTGCCGTGTTCAGAAATGATCGTCTTTGACCACTGTCGGTTTCGATGTTTTGATGAGGATCAATTCGAAGTGGGCGGGTCCATGCGAGGGTTTTGGTCCGAGGGTGGCCGGGCAATGATGACGCAAGCGGAAGTGGCTGTAATCATGAATAAACCACAGCCAAAAGGGATCTGGACCACCGCAGAGCTCAAGAGCATGAACGGATGAGTGAGTTTGCTTTTCGGATGGTGAGACAAAGTTTCACACGTCGAATCAACGTATACTAATTCATCTTTCACCTCTTTGGCAAATTTGTCTCTGGACATACGGTCTCCTGGGTGAGTTGGCATTTACCGATCACAGTGTTCGGCGGTTGGATGTGGTGTGATTGTGGGTAATATTCGGACGTTCAAGATCGCGCCCGAGAACATGTAACATTCCCATTTTCTGCGTCCAATCAGCTCACAAACTGCATCTGATATGCCACAAGATTAAACTTTACTGGAGCGAAAACAGAATTGCATACATATCTTGAAGTGAAATAAATTGATTTTTTCTCTTTATGAGTGCTATTTTTATATTTGGTTGGGGTGGGCAATATTCGGAAATGAGAGCCAACCGCCATCCGTCACATGGAGCCCCTCCAGTCCGAGTTTTCCTCTCAGATGGTCCTCAAACTGCCTTCAAGACTTGTTCTCTGGTACTCTTCGTGGCAGATGAGTGTCGAATCAGCGATGAAACCCTTGGACAAGACTTGGCAGCTTTCGCATTGCCAACTGCATTCGGTGGGATTTGCTTTTATTTTATTTTTCTTTTTCTTCTTTTCTCGCACGCACAAAAACAGCATACGATTTACCCTGCGTTCGATCTGGGCCAGCGACGACCTGTATTATTAGGATTGCGCAGCACTAGCTGGACTTCTCTCTGCGAACCCAACCCAAAAGTACCAGAACACCCAACCTAGTCAATTTGACGCTGCGCGTACACTACACTCTGAGGGAAGCATTGTGTGATTTGAGTAGACCAAAGCTGGAATACATTAGATTTGGGTATCGCTAGAACTGGGCTGGAATATCACGGAACCGGCCCACCAGCTCTTCGTACTGCAAGAATAGTTGAAATCCGAGACTTTCAATCAAGATCGTCGAGGATGGGGCTCTGGTAACGCACGGCCGGCTTGTAAAAAAAAAAACAAAAAAGAAAAAAAAAAGAAAAGAAAAAGAGAAAAATAGAAATCAGGGCCTTCACTATTTTTTGTCTTTTTCCCCCTTTGATTCCTCTTTTACCATTCGTTCACTGCTATACCCACTCGGCTTGGGTTGCGCCAGTCTCATTCGAGACGAATCCAGAAGGCCGGATCTTGTTTTCCAGGCACACTCTGCGCTGGAGGGAACTTCTCAATCTGGAGTGTACCCATTTACGTATGCCCGCTGCACTCGGCCCACGGCTGGGGGAATTGCAACGTCCAGGTCTGGTACTGAAGTGTAGCTGCAGGTCCAATGGCTGGGCCTCGCTGGTAGTCAGGCCCGTTTCTTGCCCGTGATTCCACCAAGACTACGACTTTGGTCCTGACTCCTTCTTTCTTTTTCATCCATACGCTTCAGACTGCTACCTCACCCCTCCTCGATACTAAGCGTCTTAGCTCTCAGAGCTGACCCCATTCGTTTGCACCTCTCTGGGAACCAAGGCTGCTCGCAAAGCTTTGATGGTGGAGGTGACATCTCTTCAACATCCACATCCTCTTTCTCCAACAACAGCCTCCGCCTGAGGGCCCGCCTACTCTTCGGCTTATTGCTGCTGAGCGCCTCAGCCACGGAACTTGTTTCTTTGTTTGATTGTGAAGACGAGAAGCTTCAAAAAGAATCAGGCCCAACTTGGACGAGATTCGTCCAAATTATTCCATGATGAACGGACAACATGGTGGGCAGCCGTACATGGCGGCGCACACGTCGAGTTCCTACTCTATCAACAACCCGTACACGCAGCACGAACCAGAGGAGATGGTGGAGTTGCAAAGCCCTCGGCCATACCGGAGTCCTGGTGCTCACGACGACCAGGGCCCCGACTTTGACTTTCAGTTTCAACAAGATCAACACTCGCCGAGGCCTGCGATCGTTCCGTACAGGCCAGGTCTGGGACATAATCCCCCCGACTATACTTCCTCGCCCGGTCTCTTCCCCACGCCCCGCACTTCCTACGGCCCAGAGTCATTTGCGAATTCCCCATTTGCCTCGCGCTCTGCCTCTCCAACATTGGTAAGATCTTTTTTTTTGGCTCCCTATTCATCTGGCAGGCGGCGAGCAGACCACAGCGATCAAGTCTAACATCTTTGGCTACTGGGAAACAGTACCAGCAATCTCAATTCGATAGCTCCGCAAGTTTGGGCCGGCTTCCCCTGGTCAGCAAGCCCACGTCTCCCAATTTCACCAAAGACTGGGTACAATCTGGATCAATTGCCCGTATCAACGATCGCGATGACGTTGACATCTGGAAGGGGTGGAAACGAGTTGTCTTCATGTTCACCCCGCTGCTAACATTTGCCAACACCGGAATCTATCTGTTTTACCTTGCTCTGCGAATCTACTGCATTATCTCGGCTCAAAACGCCGCGGGAGTCAGCTATGCCGGGGCGTGGGTGTTTGTCGGTATCGAAATTGCGGTTATGGTTCCTTCTCTGATGCACAACTGTTGGACAATGATGGCGGCCAAGAAGCGCGGTCGACCAAAGCTTCGTTTGACCGGCAATGAATGCCCTACTGTCGACGTGTTTGTGACCTGCTGCGGTGAGGAGGATGATGTGGTCATGGACACTGTTCGCGGTGCCGTCGATCAGGATTATCCGATGGAGAGCTTCCGGGTGATCGTGCTGGACGACGGAAGATCCGCCTCGCTGGAAGAAGCCGTCAAAAACCTCGCCGTGACTTATCCCAATCTCTATTACATGGCCCGCGAGAAGATCCCTGGAAAGCCTCATCATTTCAAGGCCGGTAACCTGAACTATGGTCTAGACCAGACGCACACGTTGCCCGGTGGAGCTGGTCAATTCATGGCGGCTCTCGATGCAGACATGGTAAGTCGGATTGTTTTTATCAAGCTTGGCCTCACTTTTCACAAGTGGGGAGGCGTCTGCAAAGACGCAAGGACCGGGTGTGGTCTATGCATCTTCAAATCTTCCAATCTAACTTGTCGCAGATCCCCGAACAACAGTGGCTTCGTGCCGTGCTCCCGCACCTGCTGGTGGATCCCAAAATGGCCCTTGCATGTCCACCTCAGCTCTTTTACAATACCCCTGCATCTGATCCCCTTGCCCAAAGTCTCGACTTCTTCGTACACGTGATTGAACCGATCAAGGACGCGCTGGGTGTGGCTTGGTGCACGGGTTCTGGCTATGTTGTTCGACGTGAGGCTCTTGATCAAATTGGCAACTTCCCTCTCGGCTCCCTCGCCGAGGATGTCGCGACTTCGACCCTTATGCTGGGCAAAGGATGGAAAACTGCGTATATTCACGAGCCATTGCAGTTCGGAACGGTACCCGAGGACTTTGGTGGTCACTTGAAGCAGCGCACCCGTTGGGCCATCGGCACGGTCGACACCGCGTTCAAGCTCAAGTTCTGTCTTTGGGGCGATGCTGTTCGCAAAATGTCCTTTGCGCAGCGCTTCTCCGGATTCTTGTATGCGACTCTGAGCTTGTACACTCTCCTGCTTACTGCGTCGCTCTTTGCCATCCCTATCATCCTCCTCTGGGGTAAGCAGCTTGTCGCATATGCAAACCAGGACCAGCTTCATTGGCTGATCTGGACTTGTTTCGCAACGACCATTGCCAACCGTCTATGTGAGTTTGCTCTGTTCATCCCCGCTGGCTACCACACCGGTCAGCGTGGCTCGCGCTACCAGCTCTGGATGTCACCCTACATTGCTCTGTGTATCGTCCGTTCTTTTATGCTTCCCTCCTGGCTCGGCGGCCAGACGCAGGCTTTCAAGCCCACCGGCTCGCTTGGCTCTGCCCTGAACGAGCGTGACGCCAAGCTGCGCAAGAACATGTTTGTCCGCCTCCGCGTCATTCTCTTCAATTTCATGGCCTTTTTCCACTTTGCCTTTGTCTACGTCACTCTCATCGCGGTCGTCATCTCAACGTACCGCTGCTTCCAAGTGGAGAACAGTTTCAAGGGTGTGGTGATTTGCATGATCACCCATGCCTTCTGGCCTCCCATGACTTTCCTCTTCCTCTGCACCTCACTCTGGACCCCTGTGTCGTATGCGATCGATCCCCCATCAATGCCAGACCGCGAGGAGCTGTTGACGCGCGACCCCAAGACGGGCGTCGCTCACCCTACCCAGAAGAGCAAGAAGATTGCTTTTGGAGGCCAGGCTGCCTGGTTTGAACTGGAATATACGGTTGCAACTGCCGCCACGGTGCTGGTGTTTGTCTACTCCTTCTTCTTCTGAGGAGCGGTGGTATGTTTTGTAAATAATGCATTTTTCATCTCCAGTTGCCACACGATGTTGCGGTATGATCGCTGGCATCAAATTCCGTTCAGGCGCAAGAGAGCCTTTGTTTTTTTTGTTAGGTGTCATTTTTGTTCACTCGCGTGTCTTTTTGGTCATTTTCGAGGCTGGAGTTGATGTGGTCCCATTCTGTACCATTAACGGGAAGGATATTTTGAGGGCTTTGAGAAGTTTAATAGAACCGCATATGCATTTTGCTTTTCTCCATCTTTGATTCGTTCTCCTGCTTTGACCTTCCTCAACCGAAAAGGCCTTGAACAAACTCATTACGTTGTCGTTTTTGAGCCTCCATCTCGATGAAATTGGCTCGGCGGCGCCTTTACAAAGGGATGCGATATTGTGAAATGGAGCTAATCCCCAAAAAAAAGGAAATATTATGGACTGTAGTCTGTAACTCGACTCTGCTATTCCTGCAAGAACCACTGGTCCATGCGAAACTCGACTTTCCATTCATTTTTGGGCGGAATGGGTAGATGATAAGAGCTCCTTCATCCCATCACCAACCACCAGTCTCAACGAATCTCGTGACCATCTTTTCTGTCCAAAGGTCACTGGCGTCTATCCCTACCTCGGCTCGATGTCTTCCTCTTCTTCTTATCAGGCTCATCAGCTCTCTCATTCCCATCCTCACCAAATAATTCCTTCCATCCACCATTCGACACTTTTTTGTCATTCCCGTACAGACCCACATCATAAGCTGCCTTCATCTTGTCGAGACAAAATTGCCTGCGCTCATCAAAATCGAACATCGGCTTGGGGTAGACCTGTGATCCCCCCTTTCCACTTGCAGTGTCCTTGTCATCATTCGTGACTCTGCATCCCCATTTCTTTTGGTCGGCAATCGGAGCTTTCCACGGCTCGTAGATGTATTTTTTGTCGAACTTGGCTAATTCAGGGACATAGCGACGGATGAGGTCGCCGTTGGGATCCCATTTCTTACCAAAGGCGATGGGGGAGTAGCAGCGATAGAATTGGGCGAAGAATGCGGTACAAGAGAGCCACATCCAATTCCCTGCATTGCAGGCAGTTTCGTCTGGAAATATCAATGTGCAAGTTAGTGGCTTTTATCCATTGTAATCCGGAGGGGGGTGCGAGGGGGAGAAAAAGTGCTGGTGAACTCTACTAACGGTCGATCAGGTATTCCTCGAATACTTCCGCACCCCGTTCCCAACTGATATAGCAACCGCCACGGGTCAAGAAGCACGCAACGCTATGCCGGCCGAGATGGTGAATCCATCCCTCTGCAATAAGCTGACGCATGAGCGCGTCAATCCAGGGGAAGCCCGTTCGACCGGTCTTCCATCGCTGGAACCACTCCTCTGCTTCGGAGGAGTCGACTTCGTAGTCTCGAGCAGGGAGGACATTCTCGTCGCCTTTCTCTGTGCCTTTTTCGTGCTTCTTGTTTTCTTTGTCCTCCTCCGACTGGACGGGTTTGGATTGCAAGTGCCAGTCGATAAAGCGGACGACTGAGTTCCCTTCCACTCTTGCAAATGGAGCCCCCACTGCTGCTTGTGCAGCAAAGTACATATCTCGGAAGAGCAGTTGACCAGGTAAATTGGCAGGAGGCCCTGCATTTTGCTTCTTAGCCTTCTTCCGCCGCTCCATAACGTCCTGGACGTCCCACCAGAATTTCCGGACGGACAAGGAGCCGAAATGGAGATGTGGTGATAAGAGTGTTGTTGATTGCGGCTCGAACGCCGCCGGGGAAGTTTTGGGTTTCTCAAACGTGGCAATGTATTCTTCATCGGCGATGAACTGGGAAAGCTCTTTCAACGCTGCGGATTCTCCCCCGCGATGGGGCGCCTGGACCGACGAGGGATCAATTCCAATCTCCTCCAGTGTCGGCACTCCAAAGTCCTTGTTAGGTCCCATGATCTCAACATATTGTCGATCTTCATTTGCGCGGTGCTCCGCATTAAGATCCGGATTCGAATCAGCCATTTCGTGGTCCAAATCGCCCAAGTCCATCTGATCGTCCTTCCAGGGATCCGGAACACTTTGCGGCGTTTCCACCGGTCGAGCGGGCTTCCCTCCATCGATCTTCTCCATGGCTCTTTCAACCTGGCTCATGCTCATAGTGGGTTTCCCCCCATTCTTCCGAACCAACTCATCCGGATCAAACAGCGTGCGACCCATTCTCGTGACGACTTCGACCCCCGCCTTTTCGGCCATTTGGATGACTGCGCTATCGCGCTCGCGCGCATACGCGTCCGTATCCTTTTCAAAGACCAGATGCGTGATTCCCCATTTCTCCCAGAGCTTGGGGAGAACGGTCTGTGGTGCTTCGCGAACGACCCAAAGCTTCTGTTTGGCGTTGAGCTTGGTGTAAGACTTGGACAGATCAGACTGGCATTCCATGAGGAATTTCCATCTGTTCGGTCCGACGCGCGCTCTGTACACGTAGTGCGGATCCCATGTCCAAACGGGGATGAAAACAGATGGCTTCAAAGCCAGCGCAGCTTCGAGCGCGGGTGAATCATGCAATCGGAGGTCTGTCCGATGCCAGTACAAGACCACAATTTGGGAGCTGGATTTCTTCATCCTCGGTCGTATCGCTGGGTAGCAGCGTGATAAGGGTTGTGGTGTTGTCTCCTTTCCACAAGCACACACCTTTCCAGTCTCTGGACTTTCGGCGCGGTGTACTAGTAGATGTTTACGAAAAGGTGATTTGCACCTCGACATCAATGCAATTCGGACACGAATGTTTCCCACAAGAGAAATAAGATACGAGTCTATCTTCCAGGAATCTGGGCCCGAGCTTGGGATCTTTCCATCGGCGATTCGAGCGATTCCGGAATGGGATGACGTCAACCAATCTCGATAGATCTCATCAGATCTCAATGAACCCGACGGTCGGATCCGTCTCTGAGATAACCTTAAAAAGTCAATAACGCGACGCGATTTCCCGACTTCTCGTGATACAAACCGCCATGGCGCAGTGATCGATACAAAGCAGGACTTTATTTCTCGCACTCTTCATATGGTAATGAAGTTCGATTCACGCTGCGATTTTCAGCCGCCCGATATACGACAAGAATCGCGTGTGATCAATCTATTTCCGTGAGAGGCTGGTTATGTAGCCCTTTGAAGACTGGGAACTGGGACCGCACCTAACCTGTCTAGAAGACGTTCTCAATTCTGAAATCTCCTTGGCAAACGCAGCAATTTTCCACGTTCAAGTCGTCCTTGAGACTCGCGTTCCTGAAGCAGATAAAAAAGTTTCCATAACCTAGCATCGAGATTTAATTTGATGTTAGCTTTAGCTAAACTCCAGTGACCCAGGATGATGATTGACATAGTTTTAAAAAACTTGAAGTACTGAGATCGAGATGTATTCTGCAGTCTCGACTTACCCAACTACCTGCTAGTGACCACGGAAAAGCTGATGCCCAGAGTCCTAAACAAGTGGTATTTTCAACGTAAAGATTTCCACTCATCCAAAAAAGAAAAGAAAATTCTCAAAATAGAAGAAGAAAAAAGACACGTCAGATCTCCTGAATACGTATGAATCAGCCAAGAAAAAAACCGACTTACAATGACTTGAATCCTCCACCAACATGCTATGTAGTTTCCGGTATGAATGCTGACACTATCCGCGGGCGCGCGTGAAATTGCAGCAGAGCATAGCAAATATGGATACTTTGAGTGCCACATTGAGCTAAGTGTTTACTTCAGTTGATATGCCGCCCGGAGAGATTTCAATGAAGGATGTACCAGCGTGTCTGGTCTACAGCCTACTTTGAACGTGTTCGATGGATAAGTTCATCTGTTTGCTCCGGGCACGACGCGCAGGCTTATCATGTTGGAGGTTCGTGAGCGCTTTCCTAGTCTCGCTGAGACAGGAGAACACCCAAAATCTCAACTTGGTATGTTCTGATTCTTTTGGAAGAGAAATGGTAGTCGGCGGTAGACTTGTTGGAAAACTTTAAGATACAGCGCTTGTACTCGTCCAGAAATGATCTATTTTGGGATATTTTCGATTATATTAATTGTTAATGCTAGTAATGAGAGATGATGTTGAGTGCAAAGAGTACCGATCAGTACCGTCTATTGTGACCAAAAGAAGAAAATCAAATTGCGCGAGACATGTGAGAGGTTCGGAGAAAGGCGTCAAATGAGCATATTCTTCTTGTTTTTTCTTTCATCTTTTGTGTGTGCTTTTTTCTTTTTCTTTTTCTTTTTCTTTTTCTTTTTTTTTTTTTTAATATCCGGTGATAGACATAGCAAGTCAATTACCAGAAATTGCTCAGTACGACTCCATCCATCCCGGCACATCATGAGAAATTGCTCATTTCTTGACAGAGAGAAACAAGTATAAAGGCGAAGAAAGAATTCGAAGAAGACACCAAAAGTTTGGGATACTGATGGGGCTGCTGTGCTTTGACTCGACCGACCTAGCGGTCTATGCTGGCCTATGCAGCAGGGTTGATGTTGATGTGGCCATGATGCCGATTCAGGTCCAAAGAGTCGGTGAAACTTACAACAGTGTAGCTGAAATGATTACTAGAAATGTGACAATTTCATGATTTAGCTCGGCACGATGGCGCGAAAAACAATCTACCTGGCTTTAGTCTCGGGATTGACCAATGTCTCTGAGTTGAAATTGAGTGCGTAGCGTGACATGTCCGTCTTGGATCATAGAGTCTTCTATAGCTCCAGAGAGAAGCATCTTAGCTTAGTTCGCAGATAACCGCCCAACACCGTGACTCATTTCCGCCTGCAAGCTGCATGCCCAGCGGCCACTAAGCCGCGATAGTATCATCCTCGGCAGTGGATTCGAGAATCTTGTCGCTCGTTGGTTTCTGCGCCCCACTCGACCACGAGTCGAAGCCCACGCAGCGGAGACATCCGGGGTTCCACCAATTCAAGAGGAGGGAAAAAAAAGGGCCCAGAATGGAGACGGAAAGAGACGACGAAGAAAACTTTTTATTTGGAGTCAGGAATTCCCCGCTCTTCTCACGCCGTTGAAAAGTGGACGGCTCAAGACAGCGACGGTTTGCCAGCGAGCATTAACACAATCACCATTGTGTGTTTTTTTGAAACAAAGAAGATCTCGCCGTTGAGTGGGCAATCATGGCCTCAGATATGGAAATGGTGGAGGCCTCGCCCTCGACCCGAGGTAGATTGCGCATCGTCGCCATCATGACGGCGCTGTCGGTAAGTTCAAATCTCCAAAAGCGATACTGTGCGCGACGAATTGGAGCCTGATTTTGTTTTTTTGAAATTTAGCTGGCTATGCTTGTTGCTGCCTTGGACCAGACTATTCTGGCTACTGCGATCCCAACTATTGCGGCCAAATTGCACTCTGCAGCGGGCTATACATGGATCGGCGGCGCTTACCTGCTTGCAAATGCGGCTGGAGCCTGCATTTGGGCCAAATTGTCGGATATTTGGGGTCGCAAGTTGATTTTGCTGATCGCCGTGGCCTGGTTCTTTGTCAGCTCGATTATTTGCGCCGTGGCTGTGAACATGGAGATGCTGATTGCGGGCCGGGCTTTGCAGGTATGTTGAATGGAAACTTTGCAACTAGAAAGCCTCATATCTGGGACATGGGCATATCTCGAATAGCAGAGAGAGCCGACAGGCTAAGCAGGATACCAAATCATTCAGGGTGTTGCCGGAGGTGGTCTTTTGCAGTTGATCACCATTATCATTTCGGACCTTTTCAGCGTTCGGTAAGTCCTCCTGATGATGCTAGTGGACCTTTTTTTCGCGTTATCATTCCAAACTAATGTTGCCAATAGACATCGAAGCTTGTACCTTGGTTTGATGGAATTCATGTGGGCTTTTGCCGGTGGCATCGGGCCTCTTCTCGGCGGTGCTTTCTCGCAATACGTCTCGTGGAGATGGAATTTCTGGATTAACGTGCCCGTTTCCGGATTGACTTTTATTCTGCTCTTCTTCTTCTTGGACGTCCACAACCCCCAGACAAAGATCATGGACGGTGTCAAGGCTATCGACTGGTTCGGTAGTGTCTCGATCTTAGGTCTGACCCTGATGCTTCTCTTGGGTCTCGATTTTGGCGGAGAGACATTTGCATGGAGCTCGACTCAGGTCATTTGCCTGATAGTTTTTGGATCCGCCTGCTCTTTGCTATTCATTTACAGCGAGAAACGCCTGGCAAAGTACCCACTGATGCCGATGAACATCTTTTCCCATTTATCGAACGTTGCTACTTTGGCGGTGACTTTTGCACATGGATTTGTGAGTTGATTCGCTAAACGCTCTGTTGAATTTCCAAGTCAAGAAAGGGACACTAATTGACCGTCTCGCAACTGCAGGTCTTTATCGCGGGCGAATATTATATGCCACTGTATCTTCAGTCGGTGAAACAAGCTTCCCCAATGCGATCAGGAGTGTTGATTCTTCCACTCCCTCTCGCAGAAGCAATCTGTGGCATCGTCACCGGCGCAATCATTCACAAAACCGGTCGATATCTCGAGCTCATCTGGGTAGGACTGGCTCTCATGGTCATCGGAAATGGTCTATACATCCATCTCGATGTAGACTCCTCTCTCGGCGAGATCATCGGCTACCAGCTGATCAGCGGTACTGGCGCCGGATTCCTCTTTCAAACTCCCATCATCGCCATCCAAGCAATGGTTTCTCAAGATGACACTGCGACTGCCACGGCCACGTTGGGATTCGTCCGCAACATGGCCACAGCCTCGTCAATCGTTATTGGTGGTGTTGTCTTCCAGAACAGTATGAGTCAAATGAAGCCTAGTCTTTTGGCTACGGGCATGTCGGAGAGTCTGGCTGAGCGGATGACGGGTAACTCGGCCGCTGCGAATATCGAGTATATTGGTCAGATTGACGACCCGGCACAGCTGCGTGCAGTCAGGGAGGCGTTTGCGTGGAGTTTGAGAAATATGTGGATTCTGTATACGTGCATGTCTGCCGCGGGACTTTTCTTCTCGGCGTTTATTCTGAAGGCGCGTTTGAACAAGGAGCATGTGGAGACGGTGACTGGCTTGAACCAGGAGAAAAAGGCTATTGTTCAGAACGTGCAGCCGATTTCCGCCTAGGGTGTTGATGAGAAGTCACTAAATACTACTGGGTAGTTAAAACAAGAGAATTAATGTTATGCTCACATCGTCTTGGGGCTTGGTTTGGTAGAATATCTAGTAGTAGATGAGTACCGTGGAGTTTCGGCGTAGCGCAAGCTACTAGGTTCCTCTTTGCGCTTGAGCCCCTCATAGATCAAGATCATTTTAACCTCACGGATTTTCTTAAGTCTAGCTCTCCATCGTGCTCACTGAATCAATTGAAATGGAAAAACTTTGTTGGGTATGAGATTTTGCCATTTCTACAGTGTCGCTTCGCTCCGCTGTAGACTCATGACCCCGTATCACATCTTTTAATGCTGCTTCGCTGGGCTCTACCGTGAAAAGGAAAACAAAATCAAGACCGCCGCTGCTACTGGACGGAGCACCCTCCACCAACAACGCACGAGACCGGAGTATCGGCAACGCTGTTTCCAATATACAGCTTGATGCCCTCCCCATTAATGGGAGCCTTCCAATCCTGCGCGACAACGTCCCAGATACTGACGTCCCTTCGCGTAATCTCGAGCGTCAGAATTTGAGACTCGCCCGGGGCAAGGGTCTTCGTTTTCTCGAATTGGCGAAGCTGAAGCGCAGGAGTGTCAACGCCTAGGCTGGAAGGAAGTTGCACGTATAATTGTGCGACGACCTTGCCAGGTCGAGAGCCCGTGTTTTTCACACCGACTTGGACAGAAAAGGCGATATCAAAGAGAGCGGGATTGCCACCTTCCCCTCCACCGGCGCGTGGCAGTGGTTTCTGTGTAGTGCTGTACCCATCTGGGTAGGGATAGTTGTTCGAAGCGGTGATCTTCTCGGGGTTATCGAGGTAAGGGTAGAGATAACGCCAGATCCGCGTGAATTTGAATGACGACCAGGCGACCTCCGATGCAGCTGGGATGGAGTTGCTGTATACGGGCGTGGGCCCTTTTGAGGATGCAGGCGGGGGATAGGCAGAGCTGAGTGGGGTGACGACAGAAACGGTAGGGTTGGTGAAGTTGAAGCTCGTGTAGGAGAGACCGTGACCAAAGGAATAGCGCGGAGTAATATTCGCGTTCAAGAAGTGACGATAATCCACATAGATACCTTCGGTATAGGTGTCTTGAATTTGACCAAAGGGCTGATCGATGATGCTCACACTATCCGGATAATCGGACTCGCGACGAGGAATGGTGTACGGCAAATGTCCGCTAGGACTGTGATCCCCGAAAAGAACGTCGGCGAGGGAATTACCAGCTTCTTGACCAGGCAGATGGGCGACGAGCACGGACTTCACCGAGTCCAGGTCAATCCAATCCTCCATGATGATCGGACCAACGGTGTGGATGACCACCACGACCCGTGAGAACTTTTGCGCCGCCGCTTTGACAAGTTTGTCCCCGTTATGCCAGGCAGAGAGACCGGCTGCGGTGCGGTCACCGGGGTTTCCCTCAACGGTGATGTAATTCTCGCCCGAGTCGGCATTGATGAAAACCACAGCAATATCATCCGCACCCGCAGTCAAGCCAGAGGGGAACGAGTCTGTGATATAAAACTTGGCGTTCTGAGTCACGTTCGCAATGCCCTCCTGGGGTGTAATAAGATAAGGCAACCTGGCAGTGCCACTTCCCCAGCCCATGGTCAAGACGCCTTTATCACAACCCTTGTCTGCGCAAGCATTGATTCCATCAGGATTAGCACCTGCGTCTGTGCCAAACACCCTCAGCGATGCATTCTTGGCAAGTGGAAGAACGCTGTCTTCATTCTTGAGAAGAGTAATTGCTTCTCGAGCCACAGCACGTGCCGTGATGTTATGGTCGCTCTGAACGTTGACAAATTGATTCACAACTCCACTGGGGGAGAAAAGAGCGCCTGGATAGAGTGGCCCTTTTGCGTCTTCGGTGTTTGTCGAGAAATTAGGCAGGGGGTAGTCTTTGTCCTGACCCATTTTATACCACGCAGCCACAATGCGAGTCACCTGTTGCACAGTGTCAGTTTTTTCAAGCCCGGTTCTTTGTGTCACAAGCAAGAATAGAAAGGTATTTATTACTTACCATATCGTTCAGGCGAGACACGGGGACGCTTCCATTCAAAATAGAGCGTGAAAGCTCGGACCCCCAATAGCTATTACCAAGCAACGGCACGGCACCATCGCCAGGCATGGACATATCCAGGCCAGATAACGCAGATGCTACTCCAGTGTAGTGGCCACTCCAGTCCGACATCACGAAGCCTTGAAAGCCCAGCTCATCCTTCAGAATGCCATTCAAGAGCATGCTGTTCTGACTGCACGCAGAGCCATTTACCTGCCAGGGAAGGAGATTAGCCGAGGAAATCATGAATTCACGGACGGAGATGCAGAACCTACATCATTATATGCCGCCATCAACGACCCAACCCCTGCACGAACACCCTCGGCAAAAGGCCAAAGGTATATCTCGTGCAGCGTGCGATCATCAATGTTTGATGAGTACCCTCTCTGGACCACATTACTCATCCGATGAATCTCCTGTTCATTTCCGATGAAGTGTTTGATCGTTGCAATGGTACCGGTACTTTGCATACCCTTGATGGTTTGGGCGCCGCCGATGGCCTGAAGACTGGGATCTGAACCGAAACCCTCCCAGTTGCGACCTCCTCGAGGTTTGCGACCAAGCGGGCCGACAGTTGGACCAAGCTGGATGTTGATACCTTTGCCCCGAGCTTCCTCGCCAATAGCCACGCCTCGCTGGTACATCAAGTCTTTGTTGAACGTTGCGCCCACCGTGATTCCCGCTGGAAAGGCGGTATTGTGGTCCGAATTGCGTATTCCCAGAGGGGAATCCTGCAGACAGAGGTTTGGAATACCGAATCGTGAAGCGCTACCAGTTTGACCAACGCAGGGGCCCATGAAGAAGCCCGTACCGGTGGTCAAGTTCACCTTTTCGGCAAGAGTCATCTTGCTCACAACCTGTTGCGCCTTGGTGTACGCTTCGGACCAGTCGGACGTCCACCCACCCTGAGGAGTTGGATAGTACGGAGGCGAAGTATAGCCCTGAGCGGCCGAGCCACGTTGCTTGAGGTTCATCAGCTCATCGGGATGAGTCTCAGGGACTGGGTTGGCGATCGCGGTTTGCGCGATGACAAGTGCAGTCACCAGCTGCAGCCAAACAGCCATGGTCACTGTTTTCTCTTTGACACAACTCGCTAGATATGACTGAAAGTGACCTCGAGCCTATTGATAAGCCCGTAGCAGAGACGGTCAAGCACGATGATGCAAAAACCTGTCAAAATCCAGGGGTAAAAATGTTCTTCGTTCTTTTCCCCGCGCATTGGAGACTGCGTCTCTTAAATGCCCCTATGCAACGGCAACCATCTTTGCCATGGAAAGTATTGATCTGCACCTGACCATGAGGGGAATAGATCGTCAAGAGCAAACTCAGCCGTGCCGTGAACAGCTCGCACGTTTAGCCGATGGGCAACACCACATTTCAGGACTGAGACACTCATCACATTATCGGTTGAGTGAAGGAGTGCGCCAAGATAGCATCCTCATTCATTCTGACTGGTGGCCATGCAAAACATCCGGAGAAAAACGTGCAGAAACCAGCGAGGCACGTGGGCCCATTTTTTGTCTGCAGGACCATCAGGGGTATCATCCGGCTTGCAAAACGGTCGAACCGGACATCTCGCGAATCAAAACCCCCACAGTTCACCCCATCCCTGCCAATGTCGTAAGCGGGGTCTTCCGCAGTGCACAGCCAAAGAGAGGAGTCAATGCATGAGGCCTCGAGAAGATTCGGACAAGATGTGCCCCTCAACACCAGTGCCCATCTTGAAGCTTCTCTGTCATTCTTCCTTCTTCTCGGCCATGAGAGACATGTGTTTGGCTTTTTTGAATTCAGGTTCCATCACAAAAGCCTCCGCACAGAATGAGCAATTCGAGTTACAGCAGCCAGGCCGTGGGCAATAGCGTGATTTCGAAAGTTCTCAAGCTTCACACGGTGGAAGCGACTGCTCGATAATGCAATCCTTCGGGATGGCGACATTAGAGGACACTCGAACGGCCCATACAGTTCTGCCTCGGCTTGTTGCATTGTCATTTTCAGTCAAGTGCTAATGAAGCGCAGCTTTGCACTGATCGCATTGGTCGCGCTCAATGGAACCCTATGTCCGACCTCAGATTGCCCATTCTGTTCTTGACCTCGGCAACGAGGTCTGCTTCATCGATATCCTTCTCAATACACTCCTAGGAATTATTCGGACGGCTGAAGGAAATGGGATGTCACTGCTCACGGTTGTTGATTCTGCAATGGTGTTTCTTCGGCTCCACAGAGTGATAGGATCTGCGCTTCGCCGTATCAAACATTTAGCACACAATCAATACTTACCCGTAGGCTGCAATCTTTTTCGACCTTGCCGTGAAGCAAAAGTGAGGACCCCGAGCTCAAGCCCATCCCGATACAGAAATAGTCGGTCGGGGTCTTAGTTGAAGAGAGGCGCGACATGACAAAAATTTCCGCTCGTAATGCCAATTATCTGTGAAGCTTTGTATGAGTATTTATAGCGTTAGTTGTGTCCCAGGTCCTCATGTCTTTGGAAATAATATCACTGTTGACCTGCCAATACATCAAAAAAACCATACGCTTTCTTCCATTGTCTGATCGGTATGGATTGAGTCCAGAAAAGGTAGTTCGCTTCGGAGGTGACAAAGACACACTCTCTCGCTAGTCTTTTGCAGTTCAATTTCTGTTTTCGCCGCTCAAACTCATAGAGGGCTGGGAATGGGTTGTTGTGGAAGAAGATGGAGGTGGTAGATGTTGGGGGATGATTGTCTTCTGCGCCCTTGACGGAGCAAGCACATGACCGTCCCGAAGGCAATATGTCGCTGTGCCAAATATACGTGAATGGACTCCGGAATTATGGCTTATTATTGCACATCCCAGTTGCAGTTTCCTGGAATTTGCGGAAAAGGATAGTGTGCGCCCGTTCCACAAAGAGACCATATTCTCAACCTTGACCAGAAAGGTTGGTGGCACACCTTTCCTGTCGTATTGGTCATTGTGTTGCGCCGAATGGAAGCAATCAGGATATCGCCGTCTCGTGGAGGGAACCTTCTGACCAGAAATCACTCAAATCCAGGTCTTTGTTATTCACAAACATCTGTCATGTCAAATCTCAAAAACACGCCCGAGATTTCTTCATGAAGTCTATATTTAACTGACCCTCACTACCGAGCATTTTCGCACGTACAGAACACCGTCAGGAAGCAGCAACTTCGCGCTCTACCGAAGAGAAATGTCCGTATCTCATATCATACATCTGTTTGTGTCTTTTGAAAATCCCCTAGATTTTGGTGTACCGCAAGTATGGCTTGACCTCGCGGACCTCGCCAAATTTCTTCTTTGCATCCTCGGTTGACACGGAGGGCGGGACGATGACGTCGTCGCCGACCTGCCAGTCGATTGGAGTGGTGACGCCCTTTTTATCACCCGTCTGCAGCGAGTCAATCACACGGAGGACTTCCGCCGAGTTGCGACCTGTCGAGGCAGGGTACATCATCGTCAAGCGAATCTTCTTGTTGGGATCTATGATGAAGACCGAGCGAATTGTGAAAGCGATGCCCTTTTGATCGATGTTGTCTAGGTCTTGTTGGTCAATCATGTCGTAGAGAAATGCAACTTTACGGTCGGCATCCGCGATGATGGGAAACTGGACATTAGTAGAAGCGACTTCGTTGATATCTTTGATCCACTCGCCGTGGGAGCCGATATCGTTGGCACTCTGTGAGAAGGAAAAGACCCTCCTGTTAGCTTTCAATTCACACTCATTCGAGCGAGCAGTAGTGGTCAACGAACCAATCCGATCATCTTCACGCCGCGCTTGTCAAACTCATGCTTCATTTTGGCAAAAGCACCTAGTTCCGTGGTGCAAACCGGGGTAAAGTCGGCAGGATGGGAAAAGAGAATGGTCCAGCTGTTGCCAATGAACTCGTGAAAGTCGATCTCACCGGTGGTGGTAAGCGCTTTGAAGTTGGGTGCTATAATCTTCGCATTAGTTCCATCAAATTCACCGATACAATAAAGCCTTTATTGGTGCTTCAACCAACGATTGCTTAGCTGATCGCTCACGTACCGGTTGAGCCCAGACGCAGGCGCGGCTGTTCCTGGGGGACCGAGGCAAAGAAACGACGGAAAGCAAGCTGGGACTGGGGCAGCTGCACAGGGAGCTTGGTCCGGGGTGAAATCCTTGGGATAGTTTTCAGGCCTCTGAAAGCCATGTGATATACACCTTTGGAAGCCATCTTGGATGATCGTGAGTCGCACAATTGAGGTGGATGTGTCTCGCAGGAGTTGTGTAGAACTGGGGTTTGTTCCGCAATGCCGACATCATCGAGCCGACATTCCATCCTGACCGATAGGCTGAACCACCAATGGGCACTAGCCAGATTGGGAAATAAGCTGTCCCCGTACGTTCGAAAACGGATTCTGCAAAAAGGACTCACTAGCTCAGGATTAGGCAGATCTCACGTCAATATTGACATGTAGTCAAAGTACCATACAGAATGAGAGGTATTATTGCGGGAATAGTGAAAGCGGTACCATTGATAGGTAACCATTTTAGATGAGCAAATCGCCGTCAAAATCCCCGGTTGAAGTTGATTGAGCCGACCACCAGCTAGCTGAGTTGAAAACTATTGGACTTGATACCTTTAATTGCGTAAAAGTGCATCTTGCCTATTCTTTGCCCCTAATTAGCAGATTAGCAAAGCTTCGCGAACCATCCATATTGCGACGAAAGATATTCCTCGCAGTGCTATAGCATCTATGTGGAAATTCTGTCTCAAACCGCATACACATGCTATCGGTCGTATGATCAGTAGTAGCATTCTACTTGTCGCCTGAGTTGGGCTGTTGGACTCTTCCCAATTTCTATACAAAATAACAGAATCGATCAAGGCGAGTGAGGATATCAAATTAATGTAGCTGATAGTTACTGGTCTTTTCAGTATCCTATGTTTTCAACCAGTACTGCTCTGGTCTTCTGTGACCTTATCGCTACCACGATCGAAGGCTGGCAGAATGATACCCTAGCGGCAAGGTTGTTTTTTGCCGATTTTAGGAACAGGACAGAATTTTTTTTAAGAAAATCTTGCATGCTTGTACGCATGGAATTCATTCTCAATGAGAAACCTATCGGTAAACGGGAAGCACACACGTATATACGTGGTCTTGTACGAGGAAAAATTTATACGGGTTTCCGAAAGATTGCACGTACAAAGCTCTATAATCCATTGATACTAAACAAGACGAGGATGACCTCGTCGTAATTGCTATCACTTACATAAACAAGCCCAAATATGTGATCCTAAAATCATTTTAATCTACAAGTCGTACTTTTGATGTTCCTTGAGGCTGTTTTGCGCGCCAATTCCAGACTGATGGATATTGATTGCATCGAGACTTGTTTGAAACGGCATAAATCAGGTCCGTTATCAAGTTACTAGGTAGGTCGAGCAGCAGCTTGTCCTTGAAACTCTATTAGCTACTGTACTTAAGTCTATACACATATGGGTGCGATAGCTTGCAAAACGATGGAAATGATGCTTATTGGACCACTATTTTACATATTTCCCGCAGACAAAGCCTCGATAATCGTTGCATTTGTGCAAATGGCGCAAATGGTTGGATTTGTGAGGATTGACTTTCAACGGGGAAATAGGAACCGAAAGACTCCTCCACTGTCCATATTCATGATTCACAAAGTCACAATACATCAAGACTGAGTGGACCAAGGGGACTATTTGAAAATAGACTCGATTATGACAGTGAAAACTACTATTTCATGCTAAGAAGCAGAGGACACTACTGTACTGTGGTCGTCCTAGAGATTGCTGTTCGAAAATCGTGTCCAGACGTCAAAAAGAAATTGCTGTAGTGGGGAAAAAAGCATAATTTGATCCAGGATACGGTTTTGTGAACGTGAGAGGTTTAAACTTGGTTATTCTCTACTTAGTATATATAAACTGTACTACATTTGGCTTCTCGGCGTCTCATGACACACGTAGGCCACTATAAACTCAAAGGTGGTTGTACTTGATGATTTATTGTGGCTTCACGAGCGAGGACAAGAAGAAAAATAAACTTTTGATGGGATGATGGGCCCCCTGGAACGTGATGTTGTGGTACAGTGTCCAGTTTTTTTGAATTTGTGCTTGATTTGTACCAAAAATATATTCATTGGCCCAAAGCTCAGTCAAGCCTCATGAAGAATTAATTTATCCGTTATGGCAGTTTATAGTCGTATACCAAAGACTGTTGATGTTCTGCCGACCGTGAGAAAAGATCGGATCCGGAATGCTGGATCTATTTCGTTGCTTGATGTCCACTGTTGTGCCGCGCGATGTCGCCGTTTTCGTCCACACGGATAAGGCCTTGATGGGGACTTTCCGTGCACAACATTCTTTGGCATGTAGCTATCCGGCATTGGTGGTTTTCATTTTTGCCCTTCTTTTTTCGGCTGAAAGATCAACTGATACCGAGAGGCGTGATTAAGAGTTCTGTGTCTCCCTTGACATCGACTCATTTAATCTGCATCCTCGTTGACAAGTCCTACATAGAGAGGAGGATCTTCGATCCGTCTATGTCAGAATCAATCTCCTCTCACCGAAAACATGAATGAAGAAGACACTTAATCATCGAGTAAATTTCTCCAAATCTAGGTAAGTACACCGCATAGGTCAATGAATAATAAACTCTCTTGCTATGTGATCTAATGTGATAGTTCTTTAGAGTCAGCTACGGCTGCTTTACTGTCGCATTGCTCTGGACCCTAATCGGTCAGACTGGTCCACCAATTCAAGATGCCTCGACCACCATACTATCTGGCTGCTTTAATTCTGTCCTCAACAATTATGTTATTTTGGCTTACAATGCATGGGAGCTCCTCAGTCGCATCATGGAGTCTGTCATCCGGATCATGCTCATGTGGTGAACCTACCAAAAATGATGCCCAGATCAAGCCACCCCATCCGGCATCATCACCCACACAGTCTAAGAGCAGCAGCACGACCACACCAACAGCATCCAACGAGGAGACAGCATCGTTCCACGAGCCTGAACAGTCGTACTATTTGCCCTTCAGGCCCTCCCTGCAGCTCGCTCGTCTGCCATTTCCCTCGAAAGTCTGGCAAAAGGCCGGACCCAGCGGTATCAGCGAGAACCGTCAGGAAGACATACAGTCTTGGTTCATTCAGAATCCATATCTGCGTCATGAAGTTTTCACAGATAGTAGCGCCGATCACTATGTCAAAGAAAAGTTTGCCAAGTTTCCCGAAATCATCGACATATATCAGGACTTGCAAGTGCCTATCCTGAAAGCGGACTTTCTCAGACAATTGATTCTCTATGCCGAAGGTGGCGTGTGGAGTGATCTCGACGTGACATGTCACAAGCCCATTGACACATGGATTCCACTCAAGTATCAGGGTCAGACCAATTTGGTAGTGGGCATTGAATTTGATGGTAATCAATTTGCCAGCTGGACCGTCATGGCGAAGCCGAGGACAGGTCACATCGCCGCGGTGATTGATTATATCATGGACAAATTGGAGGAGACTGCTCTTGCAGCGAATACGACGATAGCGGGAATCAAGATGAAGGATATCAAGGATGTGGTGGCAGTGACTGGTCCGCAAGCAATGACGCAGGCTATCTTTCGCAGTCTCTCCATCGAAATGAATCAGACCATTAGCGGAGAGAATGTGTCACATTTGCACGAGCCAGTGCTACTGCATGATGTCTTGGTTCTGCCTAATGCTGCCTTTGCTGCGTTGCAGGGGGACTGGCCTAAAGATCAGGGGCCATATCTGGTTGAGCACCACTATGCAGGGTCTTGGAAGAACAGCAATGGGGGAGAAAGGTCAAGCTCGTCAGTGGAGTCATCACAGGGTGAAAATATTGAAGCAGGCAACTCGTGGCATGGGGCTGGATCAGAAGACACTGTTAAAACCGAAGTCAGAGACTTTTTTTGAACATCCATGTCACCTCTTCAAGGGTTGATGACTTAGTTAGCTTGGAGGGTGATCATACTGTGGAAGGTATCATCATGTATTTTGGCGTTTACAAATGCATATATTTCTCAATCACAGACACCAAATGCGGAAAGATCATGGAGAAAGCCAAGTCCTGGCTTCGACCTTGTGTTAAATTTCCAACTTGCCGGGGGAAACCTAAGAGACATACCTCAAGATTGAGCCCATGGGCATGCGAGTCGCGAAACAAGGTTATCCTATAGGTTACCTTGTCAGGCCAGTAGCTCACCTTCTTAACTCAAGTAAAGATTCACCAATATTCTTTTGGACACGGCTATTGCTGAAATTTGAATATGCTCATCAAGTCTTTCAAATATCTGGCGTTCCATCTCACTTGTTGACCAGGGTATCAAGAATGAATGATATATATGGGGGGTAATACGGTTGCCTGTGCACTTTTATATTTTTCTCTTAACGGGCTCTCAGGAACAAGTTCAGATTTCCCTTGCTTTCAAACCTCTCAATTCAGTCACCTCCAAATTTTGTAAATGTGTGTTGATTAAATGTCACAAACAGACTTGATGCTCGAGGAGCCTTTCGTAGAAATGCAAGGCCGCCGAATAAACTTCCTCGAGCTTACCTCTCCAGGGCTCCTTCTGACTTTTCTCTGAATTTAAGCGAAATTGACAGCGCTTCCGTGTCCATCCATGGACCATCAAGATCAAACCAAACCGAAATAGTTGATGCCTTCAAACTATCTACCTAGGACCAACATTTCCTCCGCCATTGTCAGGGAAAGGGAAATGATGAACTTGGAGACAGGATTCTCCGTTGACCCCTGATTTTCCAGTAATTTTTTTCTCCTAGAAATGACTGTGAGCAGAAAGACCTCACTATCAAGAGCCACTCGGTCTATGAATCATCTTCTTCACCGGCTGCTTAAATTACTCATCTTTTATCAGTATCGGGTCCCCTATCAAGGGAGAGAACGCGTCGATCTGAATGAGCAGTCATTTTTCGCAGTGGCAACTGATGAGAGTCACTTTCTATTGTCTACTTCCCTCATCACGCCAGGCACTCGATCAGATTACATCAAATTCACATTTTCCCCAGTAACAGCTTGGACCGAATTAGCAGAGTCAACACTTTCCCAATCGACATCCATATCGTCCGTCGTCCGCATTTGCTTGATCCAAAATCCTCAGCATCAAAGCACTCACACGTCGTCATGCAGCTTTAACTCTAGAAAGAGCAAGTAAAGAACCCTAGGATCCATCCGTTCAATTCTCACCCTTACAACTTTTATCCCGGCGAGGAGTGTGCGCAAGATTTCGGCTTTGAAAGGCTGTTTTTTGCTGACACCAATCGATCATGGCGATTCACTTGGCGGGCCGATCACTGCACTCAATCTTCTAACAAAGTGCTCTAGATCGACACAGTGCCTCTGAGAGGAGAAGTGGTGCACTAGGCTCCAAGAGCCCCCTTCACGACGGACATGAGACTTGATCAGGACAACGTAGGCGAGATCAAAGTCGGTGCAGACCACGTGGAAATTAGGCCAGGCCGATTGAGAAGAGGTGATTCCAAATAGCAACGTTTATGAAGTATCCCTCTATCAAGGCATGGTGGTATGTATGGTCGATAGTGGAAGGTGGACATTGCAATTTGAAGAGACCAAGCTAGGCACAGTACTGTACTGTTGTGCATTAAAATGATCACGGTGGAGACGGGAAAGGCAAAAGATAAAAAAAAGAGGTGAAGAGTGCAGGGTGGGATAGGCCCGATCAAGGCAACAGTGTCACCAAGGTCCTGGTATTTGCAATCTAATCACTCATCCAATATCTACTGAATTGCGGGATATGAAAAAAGAAAAGAAAAAAAAAGAGAAAAATAAATCAGAAACAAAAAACAAATCAAAAAGCAAGAAAGAAAAGAAATTAGAAACTAGGCAAAAGAAAAGACTACGTAGAATAAAAAGGAAAGAGAAAAAGAAAAACTGCACAAAAAGAAAGGGTCATTCCATCCAACAGACGAACAAGATGTTTGTGTGTGCAAGTCCATCGGGTCCAGACACGCCGGAAGATTTGGGGGCGGAAGGTCTCTATCAAATGAATGATCTGCGTAAGCGAAGAAACTGAGACGGGGATGATCCTGCGTGGATAGCGTGGGTGCACACGGTTGGGTAGGCGGGGACCCATTCTGGACGAGATCGTGACCTGGTCTACTCGACGATATGTTTGTCGAGCAGGCGAGAAGGACCAAAAAAATATGGAATTGTTTCAGATGGCTGTCATTCATGATGAGAGAGATCTGCGGTGCATAGGGACGGATTGGCCATATCGCCATTTTCTTTTTTTTCCCTCTCCTTTATCATGTTTCTTAAACATTTTGGCTCTAGTGTTCGCGGACTCTACCCGTCACCGTTAATTACTGTAGAAAGCTCAGCCAATTCCAAGCGTACTCGGGCTATAGCTCCCGCCAGAGCAGAGTCGCATTTTGATGCGTGCATCCGCACCGTCTCCTGGACAGCCGCGACCAAATCCCGCGCAACCATCACAAGTAACAGGAGTAGCTAAATAGGATCGAGACCCTTCCTCTTCAATATAACCAGACGACCAAACATATTAGAATCGGTCTACTTACTACTGTGTACCAGAACTTGGTGGTTCACCTTGAATTCAAAAATATGGTCCAGTGGCCAGTCTGAGCTGCAGAAATTCTTGCTTTTTCAGCCCCAAGTGGGGCAGCACACGTTTTTTTTTTACCAGACATGATCATATGATCGCTTGGCCGATTTGACAAATGCTTCATTTCAGATATCACCCTGAAACGACACCCCTTAGTGAAAGTATACGGGCCATTTCATTTGAGAATCATCGGTCTATTCCAGAATGTCCGTCCAGTCCAACGACGGAACCTAATGGCCGCTGGAATTGAGGGTTGCAGTACCAGAAGATCGGGACAGCCTTGTACGACCCCCAACATGTGCATTCAGCCTGGACCGAGTCAGATGATACATTGCAGTACAAGAATCTAGAGAATGGTTGCTTTGAATCTGGGAAAGGAAGTTCGGTTTATTGAATATGAGCAAGAAAAATAAATAAACAAGCCTAATTGAGTCCGTACAATATGTTTCATTGGCATGGCTTGCTCTGTCAAAGGTGACATCTCTATTTGTTTGAGTTGCGATCGCCCCCGGTTGCTTTGCGAATGACACCGTACTCGTCCAGATCAGCTGAAGCCATACCATTGTCAAAATGGGCAATATACTGACCAGCTGCCCGTGTAGATCGGACATGACCGACAAAGCATATTATGCTGGTGTATTTGCGTCACCCAGGATAGATCAAGTTGAAACACACACACTCACAGATATACAAGTCACCACGCTCAAAGATCGATTCGGAAAAAAGCTCATCTGATCGAGTACCTACTGTACAATCACAAGAATGCAGAAAAGTCGGTCCTAGATAGACAATTGTCGGCTACAAGCGGAGTTCAACTTTCTTCTTTCAAGCACCACCATTCTATCAAGTTAACTGTTTACCGAACAGCGTCCATTCACTTGATTCTGCGGCCAGTTAGGTTGAAACAGTTTAGACTAGCTTGTTTCCACCGCTAGAAAAAAAGAGATTCATTCTAGATTGCGGACAGAACACACAGCGGGGCTAATCAATAGTGGCGGGAGGATATCCATTAACGTGGAAGAGAGATTGTGAGTGGGTGTAATTCTTGCAATTTGAGCACAGAAGGGGGGGGGGCCAAAAATGAACTCTTGAATGGGTAAAGGGGGAGAAAACAGGAGGGTCAGTAGCGGTGAAGGTTGAAGAGCCTCTTCTGCATAGCGGAGGATGTAAGTGTGGCTGCTATGGGCGTGCGCGGCGGGCGTGGATCTTATTGGTACGACTCGGCATGTCTGGTGGAGTTTGTCATTCGAGGGCGCAGCTAGTACCTCAGGCAGAGGAGGGGGCGCTGAAAGTGAGGTCGAACTATTAGATTAAGTGGGTGAATTCGGCTAAAAATGATATCCTTGTTTTCACTGCAGATGGCATTTCTCCATCGTTCAGGTTTTGTCCCTAATCCAGCTATGGAAGGCAGTTAGAGGAGACGGGAACAAGTGCTCAGAGGCAACCCCGGTCCAGACGTATCGAGTGGGTATGGCCGTGGGGCTGTGCGGACGGCACCGCTATATCAGGTAAACAGTAGGCAACAAGGGGGATGCTTTGCTTGAAACGAGAATAAGTGTTGTGAACAATATTGATTTTCTTTTTTTTTTCTGAGACCTTTTGATTCATGCTAAGTTTTGGAGGGCTCCTCAGAACAGTGCGGCGGGGGGGGGGGGGCGCAATTTGTCGATGATCTTATTGATGTAGAGCAAAGTCACCGTAATAGATACACAGCGCTTTGCTGTGAGCATCCATACAATAGTGCACCACCTCGGCTTTTTGACCTTCCGGGACAAATTTTGCCATTTGCCGGACATCTGAGGTTCGAGGCAGATACAAAGCCATGTGTGGAGTGAATAATGAATATTCCTGATAAAGCTTTTTGAGTGAATATGGCTCCATGGTGCTCAAGTCGAAGACCTGGTCGGAACGATATCCCGGTCCTGCATGAGAAGGGATCAGCAATGGTCCATGTCGATGGGAAGGACTCGAAAAGAAAAAAAAAAAGAAGGGATTGGTCAAACATACCGCCCCAGGGTGGACTTGCGAAGATCACACTGTATGGAGCAAGATCTTTCAATTGGTGCTTGAGGATGTCGAAACAGTCGCCTTCGAACCAGGTGATTTGATTGCCCACCCCGTAGATCTCAGCATTGTGCTTGGCACATTCAAGTACGGCTGGATTCTTTTCGATGGCGTAAATCCGCTTCCATCGACCCGTTTGGGCAAACGCAATGGTGTTGCCTCCAGCTCCGGCAAAACAGTCGACCAAGATGCAGCGGTCTGCAGGGGCAGTGTCCGCCAGATGGCTGGCTATCTTGCTATCCGTCAAGTCAGCACTAAACGTCCTCTAGGCTGGATATGAAGAAGGAAGCTGACGATTGACTTACTTGGCCACAGGTTCAGGGGTGACTCCGAACCACGCGTCATCGGTGAGCCATACGCCATCATCGTATCGTGAGAAAATGCGGTGCCGTTGAGCCCAGTAACTGTGATATTGCGTCAACCAAGATTGGAAACCACCAGGATAGGCCGACCATCCCCCTTCCCCCTCTCTCTTCGCCTCCCTTTCCCCTCCCCAAAATTTCTTGCTCACTTTTGAATATCCCAGGGTACTTCTTCAAGGCTTTGGTAGTGATGTACCTCCGGTGGAGCAACGACGGCATCCGTCATATCGTGGGGATTGCCGGCCAAGCAACAGCGGCGGAGGGGGGTGCTTGTAGTTGAGCCACCACCTCCTTCAAGTCAGCTGCACAACTTGTCTTTGGCCCGCTGCTTTAGTCCACAGAAGCTCAGCTCGACCAGCCCCTTGATCGAAAAGGTAAAAACACAGATTTTGTGTGTTGCTTCCAACGGCTACGATGGTGTGCAGTTTTGTTTGATGGACTAATGTATGGTCATCGCGGTGTCGGGTAGAGCGGTATGGACCGCCTCCGTGACCAGGAGAACTTTTTTTTTTCTGCCTTCCTTTCTTGTACCGCTTCGGCCGTTTGGAGAGCGCCGCTCGGCCGCAGATCCCGTGCCGGGGAGGAAAATCAAACATGTCCCTTTTTTGCCTGGACTCCATGAGCTAAACAAGCTAATTACGCTTTCAGATCTGGCAGGTCGATCGACTAGGGGGGGAAGGGAACGGGGTTTGACGGATGGCTCAACTAGTTTGGATCCTTTGGAACTTGATCCTCGAGGGTGAGGATATTTGCTTGATAATCTTACCGGCCATCAATTCCTATAGCCCGTATCCGACATGAAATGGAAGTCGAGGGAATGTCAGCTTCACTGTTGGGAATATACTTGGCAGAACACAATTCATCAAGTACATCATCATGTTTGCAGGCACACGATTCTCCAAAGTACGTGTCTCTACTAGGTAGGTACAAGCTCCGCGGATATTGTAATCGCTCCTATTAAACAACACTTGTCGTAAATTCTTCCACGGGTCAAACTTTGTTAAACACGACCATGTACATCCAGACGTGATTGTCCATCCACAGGGCAGCGTGGCTCCTAATTGGAAGCGATGATCAGATACCGCCGAAATATCCGGAATTATGCGCAAAGAGTCCACCCTCGTGCAAGGTAACCGACCGGAGCGCCGAGTGTTCCACTTTGGAGCCTCTTTCGTCGACCTAAAAGGAGTGCTGCTCGATTGCACAAGCACAAGGGATACAGGTACCGTAACCTATTTGGGCAATTGGTTCGAAATGGTTCCGCCTCTAGGCGGGCATCCAGCGTCCAACAACTAGCAAAAAGGCAAATAAATCAGAATGTTCCATTCGTCTAGAACCTAGGCCAATTAGTGGCTGGAGAAAAAGCCACGCAAAGTCAGTCTGGTGGATAAGCACCTTGGGGGGGGGTTCCTCAAGTGCGTGGTTCCAACAACGACACCCGTCACCAGGCGTCTCTCTGTCTGTAGGCAGAAGCCACCAACATTGCAGGCCAATTACGGTGGTGGAGTAGACGCGGACATTTTGAGAGTTTTGGATTTCTAATCTTCGGGGGAAGGCTGTGAATGCGCGAGACTCTCCAAGCTAGTCCTTACAGCTAATACCGATTGACAATCAGGTAAAGAGGTAGGTGTATGGATGAGGAGTGGGTATATACTCAAGTGGTAGGTGAGGTAGAGAGTTCACTATCGCTGGGGGTACAGGACTGAGTACGTGGCTGAAGACTCCGAATACTGATATTCCGCATACGAAACAACTTTTTTTTTTCTTCAAATCAAATTACCTTGTTTCCCTTCCACATGAAAAAGAGGACAGCACCGTCGCTGCGCGCCCCCGTCCCGATCTTGATCTCTGGTGGAAGATCCACGGTCGGCTTCAAAAGTCACGAAGAGTACGTCGGTGGTCGACCTTTTGGAAAGAATCAATCCTACCCTCTCGGTGACGATGCGGGTTGTGCAACATGGCATTTCCGCCGATGTAGTGTGTCGTGTGGACATATCAACGCTCTGGAAGCACCCAGGCTGGTGGTCGCTTAGCTTAACCCAACCAGGTATTGTGATGCACGCCATTTCTGAGTGTATTGCCCCTGGACAACCACGCGCGCTGGACGTTACATTGGACTGGATTAGGATTCGTGAAAGAGGTCCTCCGTGGCTCCCGACAGATTGGACTCGGCCACGAGGAAGGGCCGGGTACACAAGGTGCGTTCTGAATGCTACCAGGTCAATACTCCTAGATCCCTGAGAGAAATACCATGGAGAATGATCAATGAAGAGAGGGGGAGGGGGAGGGTTTCGCGATTCTGCGAATGGCACCAAAATAGAAACGCACTCCCTGGGGTCTACAGTCCAACAGCAATAGGAATATGCACACTTGTACAGTTTGTGCAAGAGGTGAGTCGTACTATGGTCCTGTCGCACACTCAACACTCTCCACCTGGAGGAAACTGTACTGTACTTGAGAGAGTTCTGTCTTCTGAACCGTATGGGTTAGCTTGACCTGCGGTGCATGGCCATGCACCATGCAGCTGTAGCAGCTGCCGAACTGGGTAGAGCAAAACTCAAATATGAAACGGCAAAACCCGAAGCTGCAGGGCTAAAATAGTGTCATTTCCAACAGGCCAGAGAAGTACGAGTGAGTCAAGGACTCTGTCCACCTAACCGTGGGCGTGCTTCGACGTTGGGGGCTTAAAAACAAATTGGGAAGAACCAAAGTGCCACGCTACCTTTTGACCAAAGGACGGTGTTTGAACGAATTGCATGAGCCGATGGTGATTTCGGAGCCCTCGGACCCCGGATGTGCCGATGAGTCCGGCGGATGGGAAAAGAGCCTGACAAATTGGACATGCACTTCAATAGTCTGTTTCTCTCTCAGTCCACCCCCTCCGACTTGGTGAGTGTCATCGGTGAACCCTGGTTGCTTCTATGCATTCTTTGTGTGTTCCGTGGTTTCTGTGCTGCCTGCATGTCAAAAGGTTTATGAAGAAGAGAAAAAAAAATAAAGAAGATAATAAAAAAAAAGAAAAGAAAAAGAAAAACAGGGAGAAGAATAAACATAGTTTTCACCCCATCCCCCAGCCTCATGATTGATCAGGTCAAAACTTCAAATCTCCTCTGGTCGAAGTCACTGATGTGGTCACCCGGCTGGTGTTTGCAATTCTCAGCCGCCTCAGGTGCAGACACCCTGTATCTTAGGTTTTAACCTTGATTTCCACCCAGTGCAGGTTCTCGGTCGCTCCGATATGCATCCCTGTCACGAGGCGCGTGGAGGAAATTCCTCGTCATAGTGACCACGTTTCGGAAAAAGAGCTAAACCTACATGAATAACTACGCAGGACAACATGTTCAAAGTATGACTCTGCAGTGCGGGTACGGCATTTGGACCTTCACCTAATGGTGGCCATCGTTGATCTGGTCTTCTCCACCCTTTCCCCCCCCCTTTCTTGGCCTTTGGACTCTTCAGGCAATTCGGTCTCAGCCGCTTGCTATCCCACCCCCGCTTCTTATCCGGCCGATCGCCAAAATCATCCGTTCCTCATTTCGACTGGTGGTCTGCGTCGCTCGTGTGTATGCGTGCTTTGTGCTGCTCAAATGGGGGTGGGGAAAAATCTCAAGCTCGAGTCTCGAATCCCTTGGGAGCTGTGACCAAAAGGACTCGAGGGCTGCCTTGCGGGGGAGGACAGGGGTGTGCGTCTATGGCCCCGGTCACCCGTTTTGATATGATGGATGATCGTTTCACTCTGTGGGAATCACATTTGACGACCGTCGAGAAATGATTTGGAATGATTCAGGTGAATGAGTCGCTTCGCCGTCTAATTGAGAGGGATTGCAGGCCCGTTCAAAGTCAGATCTTTATCCCCTTAGTCCGTTGCCAAGAAGCATGTGCACCGTCGACGGCCGAAAACGTGGCGGAGAACTACCCTTCCGTTCACCATTGGGAGCGCACGTCCCACACTCGCGAGGTTGAAACTATACCAGTTGGAGTTAACGGAGGGTCAGCTGAAGGGGAAAGTCGCTATCGCCGTTGAATGGCCGGTTATGCCCGTCTGCTGTGCGGGCCCTGCCATTCGCTCAAGGAAGAAAATCTAATTTCGTGAGGTGGAATTCCTCCACGAACGGCGTAGTTCCGCCCTGAAAACGATGGCAGATGCCTATTTAGGCACTATAATAGTGCAGAATTAGCCAGTGGATCGTAAACACTGAACAGTGTTCACTGGTCCAGTGGGCTGGACGTGAGGCACAAGGAACTTTGGGAAACCAACTGTCGAGACTCTGCGCGCCCAGCAACTGATTGGTGTGAAGTGCAGAAAAGTGCCTCAAGTGGATGCGACTCGGGAATCGGGAAACGGAGCTGGCACAGAACGAAATGAATGTCCACGCGGTGGATGGATCCAAGTGGGAATTCATCAAGTCAGCCTCACCTTCGGAAGCTAATTCGTCTGCTTCGTCCCACGTACATTCAGTTGCCAAAGATGCTGCGGCTGCGGCTCCCGCAGAGCCACTAGGCCTGTCCTCGAGCACAATAGCCCGACCATGATTACCTGTAATTTTTTTTTCTCTCGGTCGGCGCGGGGGTGGTTTGTTTTTTTTTTTTTGTTTATTTCGGTGCGAATGAAGGCTTAAACGAAGGGTGGCCAGGATCAACCCTCATGACCCAATGCTACTGTAGCAGAGGGTTGATAATTGCTCTCTCTTTTTTTTTTTTTTGTAAAGAGCCAAGAACAACAACAGCACCAGTCCGACATGAAGAATCCCGTCTCGTTTTGATTTCATCCTTGATTGTCAACTGGTCCAATCTCCACGTGAGAGATGTCCGGTCAGGTGTATTCATCTGGGGCCACAGGCCAATCAGCCAAGTCCCCCTCGTTCTTCTGCTGTTTGATCCAATCCACTTGACTGGCCCTGGCCGTGTGGTGTTCCCACCACGGCTACGAGACCACCCGAGAAGATGGCAGCATCGTCCAACCCGTCATCGACTTGGGGGCCAGAGCCGCCTTGAGAAGAGGGATGCATCTAGTGGTCCACCCCTTCCAGCTGGAGGACCGGCCACGGGAGATTTTGGGCCGACTGTTTACCTCGACGATTTCATCTCCCTTGCGCTGGCCAGGTTATGCCTCCGATAGTCCGAGTGCATATGTCTCGCACCAGTTGGATGCCAACGAGAGAGATCATTCAATACTTCTCGGTGAGCATATTATTCCCAAGCAAACGGGGGATTAAGTCCGTCCGAAAGCCGGCTCCGGAACTCGGATCCGGAGTTTGCATGGCAATAAGGGACACCCAAGATACTCCTGTGCTCACTCGTCCTCGTCCTTACGCACACCATGTGTGGATAGAGCCGTGGGTATGGCCGAGCTGGGCAGGGCTGGTGGAGCGTCTCTCTTAGGCTGGGGGCGGGAGGATGGATCACGACCATTTGGAACTGACCGGTTTTGGCAGTGGCAGATGCGAACTAGGCCAAGCAGGGCAAACGGACCAATCTTGAACAAAACCCACACTGTCTTGAATGATGGTGGATTTATGACAGTGATCATGACCAGTGCAACACCTTCGGTTGCTGCTTTATCCATTGTTTTCTCCCCTCTCCCCCCTTTGATTCTTCCTCCCTCGTTCCCTGACCACTCGGTTCAAGGGACGAGGGCTGTTTGGGCACTTTCACGCCTCAGGGTTCCCTGCAGCCCAAGAAATTCTCGTTGGCCCACTTGGAATAATGCACCTGCAACGATTCACCTCGTGCAGTTCCCCCAGTCGTATTCTTTAGAAATCCAAAACGTGGGCCCAAGACGGCGGAGAATTTGACCCCCGCACACAATCGAGACGAAATACCCAAAAAAGAAAAAATCGGAAATCAACCAAAAGGAAAAAGGACTTTCAAAAAAGAAATTGATCCAGCTTCCGGTCGAGGCTGAAAGTTAGCCTGGATGAATCCCTGTCTAGCGCTCGCCTGTGCGCGTAACGAGCATTCTCTGTGGTCCATAGGGGGGAGGATGGAGTCGGGTTATTTCGTTCATACAGTTCCTCCAGTTCATCCGTGGGGGGGTGTGCCCTTGATGAAGCTCTTTACAAAAGCACCAAAACATCTCTCAGCATCATTGTCGGTCCTGATATTCATGACCATGTCATTATGCTGATGATCGACCTTCAGCGATCAGACCTGGATCAAGCCCGTTGTCACCCTTTTTTTTTCAACGGGTCGGCGAGTGGGGAGGGAAGGGTCCCTCAGCAGAAAGTTTGATCCATCATTGGCACCGCAGATGAGATAAGAACTCTTTCTGAACACGTCCCGGCTGAACCGAACCGGTGCCTCGAGCGGCACATGTGTCATATAGGGGGGATGATTTGGACACCACTCAGTCATGTTGACTGCATTATGATAGCCTAAAGGAGGCCTGGTAGATTACTCGACCTTGATTAGGAAGCCGGCAGTGTTTCACGATGGAACCGACAACTAGTCCCGTTTGCCTTCTTTTGAGGGGACGGTCGAATAAATCAGATTATAGAAGCGACCACTTCCATATTCAGGACAATTTGACATTGCTTCCAATGCATTGGGGCCAAGCTTCGACTCAACTGGACCGGACCAGGAAGAAAGAAGAAGAGAAAAACCCACGGGCGTGCACGGGGTCGAGTGTAACCGGGGGGGGCTCAGTTCGCCCGAGCTGGTCTGGAGCCTACCACAAGCCACGCTGGGCCCATGCAAGGCCCCAAAAAAAGCCCGTGGAATCTAATCCAGCTGATCGACGCATGAGGAGCCCCATTCTGGATTCGAAAGGCCATCCCAGAAAAGAGAAAAACATAATTCGAATATATGGTGTCCTTTTTTTTCTTTTTTCTTTTTTCTTTTTCAATTTCTTGGATTTCACGTTTAATTCTTTATTTTTCTGTCCACCCCTCTCTCTCTCTCTTGAGATGCATGTTTGTAACAATTTAGGAAATTGGAATTATGGACTTGTTATCATTGTTGTCTCCCTCTTCTGGACGTTGCTCATGCACGACTATCCACCCTGCACCTCGTCTTCCGTGCTTCGGTCTCCGGGTTCGGTGATCATTAGATTCTCTATATAATTAATCTTCATACCCCTCTACCACCTAATACGCCGGGTCACTTCTTGTTTTTCCACCACCATTCTGGAGAACAAAGCGCATCGTCTTGCACTGGATCTCAGCCAAGGTGACTTCATCGTGAACGAACAAGACCTCCTCCTGGACGAATCCTTGCTATCACTCGCCTTCTCGACAATTGATTCCTCCACCTTTGCCCACGAGAACCCCGACTTGAATTCTGATTGATCGATTTTGGCCTTGGATTGTTGCTGTTGTTTTTCTCTGTCGTCTTTCGTCAACATGCATCGCTCGACCAACCACAGTAATAGCAGTGCCTTCAGTCCCAATGCCAACCCCAATGAAGATTGGACCAAGATCTCCGATCTGGCGGAGCGGCGACGAATTCAGAACCGTATTGCGCAGCGCAACTATCGTACGTGGGATATCCTCTTCTGGCCCCCCTTCCACACTTACGCCGCTCGCCTCATGAGTTCATCATTCTGATGGTGATCCTATACAGGGAAAAAACTGAAACGTCGACTGGAAGATCTGGAGCGCCGGGCAGCGTCCTCGACATCACCCGAGCCTTCACCGGCGGAACCCATCACGCCCGCCAAAGCCACCTCCAGCAAGTCTCGCACCAAAACATCGCGACCTCTCAAGTCCGCCGAGAACCGGACACTGGCCGCCGCACACGGCTCATCCAGTGACCGCGTGATTTCTCAAGATGCCCACACAAACCCGCCCGATGAGCGCAACATGTTTGCTCAACAGTGCACTCGTCAATTGACCGCCTCACCACCGCCCACCTTTGCCTATCCTCCACTCTCGTCCTTTGACACATACCGACCCAGCTATCCGCCAATGCCGGTCTATCACACCGTGCCCGGCATGCACGGCGATGTTCATTACGCCAATTACGGGGAACATGCCCCCAACAGTCTCCCCATGGTCAGCGGTCTGGGGATGCACCGCAAGCCGTACGATGAAGACATGATGAGTCCGTTTGGGATGAGTTACGCCTCCATGGCTGGTATCGACATCGTGCCGCAACAGCACGCAGAGCCACATCTTCCGGTACATTTCCCTCGTTAAAAACACCATCTTTGCCTCTTCTTTTGGGGGTGGTGCCATCGAGGCATCCCACCCTCTTGATCTTCTCCAAAACCATTTGCCCTCTTTCTCTCCCCCCTCCTCCCCCGTCATTCTCAAACTGTCCTGATCTATTCCACATCACGGGAAAGATCATGATGAATGCGCCTTCGGCCGGACACCGAGAAGGCTAATCATTTTCTCTTTTGCTTCTGCACGCAGGTGCCCTTGCTCTCCTATGGCTACCCTCACGACATGACGCACGGTTCTCATCACGGTGCAAATCCCAGTCACCCTCCCAGCCTCAGCCATGGTCATCGTGCAGCTTCGACGTCCACTGCTTCCCCCGAAACGTCCTATTTCACCTTTCCTCCGACGCCCGAGTCTCCTCCGTGTTCTCCACGCTCCATGCCGGGTTTTTTGGACTATGATCTGCATCAATGATGATTTTCGCCCATTCGAGGGGGAATCTGCGACCCCGGGGGGTCTTATTGCCACGCCAGAAACGGAAGGATTCTTATCCAAAGTGTCATTGCGGAGCCCATCTTCTTCCCCACCCACTCGTCCGTCTCAGTCGGGTAAAATGCGAGACACGAGAGACATGCGGCTGGACCTGGGCGGGTCGCGCCGCCATTCTTCTCGCCTCTCCCCTTCCCACCTCCTCTTCCTCCTCCCCGCCCCTCTTCCTCTTGCTCTTCGGCTGCTGCTTGGGTCCGTCCAAGTAGTCTCGCTGTCTCTCGGCAATTGAAACTCTTGCTTGTTTCCAGGCAGACAGGCCGGCCATTGGTCAGGCTTCGCCAGAGTGAAGCAGCTCAGCAGCCACTCTGAAGCAATCACTCTGCAAACCCAGACCAATCAACCCACGCCGGGCCGGTGTCCCCAACTTTCATCCATGTGCTTCCTCGACGTGGCTATTCGTCGCTCAATCTCGGATGTTTGAAATTGCCCCCAACCCATCGGGCACACTGCTCAACAGCAGTACGATACGATATTATTTTTTTTACAGGAGCCCTCCAATCTAGTATAGCATTATGAGGATCTCTATTCACAGTCCAGAGTCCTGTTGCTATCAGAGATCCCCATTTGTTCGGCTTTCTTTTTCTTTTGTCTCTCTCTCTCTCTCTCCCCCTCTCTCTTTACCTCTCTGTTATCCCTGCCCTCATCCCCGATTCCCATCTCATGCCTGCTACGTCTCTCCCATTTCACTTCTGACCTGGTCCTCTTGAGCATCATCTTGGCGTTTTTTGATTGATTTGAACCAGCTCCATGCTGCCCGCTCTGTCTCTTTTGTCAATTTGAGATCAACTCCGCGGATTGACCGTTATAAGCACGGAGTTTTCAGTTGTTAAAAGGCGGGAATATCCACTTTAGAATATACATATACGGAAGCAAATCTTCCAATTTTCGTGAACTCTCTCTGCGCATCTCGTGATTTTCTGTATCTTGTCCACATTATGGTTGGTGCCGGAGCTTATGAGGTCAAGTGTCCCCCATTCGGATAGAGTTAGTGGCCTCTATCTCTCTTGAACCGAGCAAGCGCTCTTCATCACGTCCAATTGATATTGATCGCTCCATCTATTAACCCGGCAACATTGAGATTGACCATCTTTGAGCAGCGTCAGTCTTGATCCATGCACAGCAAGATCATTCATATTCCGAGAAACCCCCACCTATTGGACCACCAAATCCAAAAACTTGACATGATCCAATCGACTCGGCGATTTACCCGTAATGCAAACCACATACAATCTGACAATCTTCATCTCATGACTCGTAATCTGCAACTCGCCAACCAACGCATCATCATCTTTCATGTTCCCAGTGTGCCAACGACCAACGGCCCCCCCCCGGGGGGGAGTACGCACGTAGCATAATGTTCAATACTGTACTGTCACCCTAGTAATCGAGGCTGGAAAAATAAACTTTCGATCAGCGCCCACACCCAACTGCATCCATTTCAATGCATTGACCGCCCCCCGCCCCGCCGCCGTCTCGGGGCCGAAACGGGGGGGGGGGGTCGCACTGACAGATACTCATTCAATTGATCCGGCCTTGTTCTGCGGGTGCGTTGCAGTATGGCTTGGGGGGGGAGGCCTGAAAACCCTTGTAACTAGACTATTAGGCAGGGTTTTGGCTCTTCTATTACGTTTAAAATTGTTGTGAGGTGGTATGCGATGCTATATATAAACCGTTGTCTAGGGTGTATTTTCTTAGTGCGTACATATTGGGTGCAGAAGGAATTGCACTAAAGTCAAAGGAATGCATGTAGATGTAGATGGGTGACATGAAGTTTCATGCAGACAAGCTAGCAGCAGGGCCCTAGGTACAGTACTACTTTCAGTTGAATGTTGAATGTACCCGTAGTTACAGTATTTATGTATGTGCATTATGAATAGACGAGGACCTACTGGACGCCTGGTACTTCAAGCAGACTCTTCGACCCTCAACCTCTTAACTGCATTAGCTACGGAGGTACAGTACTGTAGTAGGCAAGGTACTCGACTCGTTTCTGGAACTTTTGGAAATCCAGTCATGCACGAGGATGATCCAACCTTGGTACCTAATGGAGTACCTTATACTGTATAGTACTCGGTCACGACCAGTCGGGACCACGTTATGTCCATACTACCTTTGAGGTACTGGATGTACAGTATTTTCTGCACGCAAGCCCGTATGAAATATTCTTCGATAAGAGCAAGCCTCCCCCGCTGTCTTGGTCCGTTCAAAGTTTGAAAGGTTTTAAAGAAAATTTTTGTTTTTCCAAACCCGATGGATCAACTACGTTTACCTTTTGGCCCGTTTCGCTCGACGTGATTCGATTCCAGTCGGACCGATTTCGGAGGATTTGAACATCCTTTTCGATCCTTTGAGTTTAAACTCCCCCCGTGTGCGAAGAGAGGGGAATGTGGGTTTGGGGGATATAGCGGTGATTTCGAGGAATCAAGATGATCATCTCCTTGGTGAGATCTGGTCGATTGTTTTGTGCAATCGTTGACGAAAGTGTTGGAAAGGAATGATTTTTCCGATTGATCAGTGATGGATTAGAAGTTGGGGGGGGGGCCTTGGTAGGTCCTAACCAGACGGTGTTCCGGTGATTGCTTGGAGTTGACTCGGTGACCGGAATACGGTGTTTCGGCGTCTGCCTGTGATTAAAGTCCCGACTGGGCAAAGTCCGTGTTCTTCTTCTTATCTTGCAATCTCGATTGGAAAAGTGTTTCTTTCAACAATTCTAGAGAAACTAACCATATGGTACTGTTGCTGGGCTGGAGGACAAAAACTACACACGTACACATTACCTAATCCACCCCATAATCTTCATGTAAGCATCACCATTTTCGTGTGTTTACAGGTAGTAACCAAAGTATGGGTAGTTCTGATTTTTGATCTCAATCAGACCGAGCCTTATTGATCATTTTACCTTGTTTACTTGGATAGTGTGCGAGTGAACCATAGATCAATATGGACTGTACTATCGTTGACTCGGAAGTGTTATGACTGTTTTTGTGCACACATAAAGCATAATTCATTTGTGATAGGACGTGCGTCTCTTCCCTCCCCACCTTACCTGGTATCTCTATTGAAATTGACCATTGTTTAAAAAAAATCTTTATCCAGTACCGATTCATCTATTGTCCCTTCTGATAAGGCTTCCTGAAGGAAGGCACACCTTTAAACTTTGAAGAACCCATGGAAACCTCGCCGTCGATGCATTTATTCAAACGATAAATGCCACATCCCAACCATCTCCTCTTCCATGCACATGTACCCTTGCCAGTCGGAGATTTTAAATATCCAAAGACAAGACAAGATCTTCACCAGATGCAGATCATAGATCCTTCATATATCCCAGATGTTCGAATCCAAGAGTATACCCCCATGTACCGAGCTGCAAGCGCAAGATTAGACTGGACGTGGACGTAGAGGTGGACGTGGAATTGAAAAGGATCTAGCGATCTGCATTCTGGGGCGTGAATTTGATGGACGAGTGCGACGACCATTTTAAGACGGGGAACTCGCTGTGTTTGGAAAAACAAGCTCTTTCTCCGACGCATAGGTGATGTATGATATGGGCGATATGTAGGATGACATCGGGGGGGGGGGGTGATCCTGCGATTGGTAGATGGGGGATTGATTGGCTTTGGAAAGCTAATCTATTCAGGATGGGCCAAGGGTCGATTGATTGTGTATATGTACTTGTTATGGTGTGATGGTGATTACGTGGGTGGGTTTGTTTGACATGTGTTTTGATGTGCAAGTTCTTTGGTGGATCGAGTCTTGATTCGGAGTCGGAATCTGTATTGAGGGGACTTGGGCGATCAATATCATTGTCCCCAGTCGTATTTAGATATGATTTACAGTACTGTAGGACCTCGCAGAGTTGTCAGAGACAAGGTCTTGAAGAAAAGAAAAAGAAAACAAAAACCTTACACAAGCCCGATACCGAGGGTATTCTGACCTCCCATCGTACCTGGTCAGTACACCTCTCCTTCCAGAGCCCAGACCAACTCACCAATCCATCCCATTCCACCCTCTTCTCCTCTCCTCTTCCTCCGACACAGAAATTCAACAAACAATGTCCTCTTCCACGCTATGCACATTTAATTCAAAGCAACCAAGTCCATCCGTGTCCCCTGTTCATCACAAGTACCAAGCGTCACCACGAGTGCCGCTTATACCATCTTGTGCAGGGTCACGCACGGCGGGGGCGGGATTAGTGCCCGCCTCTGGTCTTGCGCCGCGGGTGCATGATGGGCTGCTAATTCCCGAAAGCCGAAAGTCTCGCAGGAAGATCCGAAAAGGGGGGGGGGGGGGGGTTATGGGGGGTTTTTTTTAATTTTAATTTTTTGAGGGGGGGACTCCTGAAGAGTGAAGCTGGAACATTTGATTTGTCGATGCGAATGGTGGGTAGTGGGGGCTCTAATCCTGATGCGGTGCGTGTTGGTATGACTCGTTGGAGGTCTAGGCTAAGTGGATTTTTAGTGTTAGATTTGATTGAAAGGGGCAATCGGAGGATTTTGGGGGGAAAAACAAGAAGGAAAATTAGATAAAAAAAAAAGAGAGAGAACAAGAAAGAGAGATCAACGGGGCAGATGATGTGCGGTCTTTCTCTTTTCTATTTTACCTTTCTAATGAAGGTGCAGGGAAATGATGTGTGAGGAGATCAACAAGGGGAGAGAACGAAAGAGGTAATCTATGAAATTCGTAAATGAAGAGTGGAGTCTCGTGGAACGGCGAGGAGAAGATAGAAGAGAAAAAACTACGAAATGTAAAAAAAAGGATAGAAAGACAAAGAGGGGAAGATGAAAAGGGAGAGGGAAAAAAGGGGATTTGCTTCAACAGTTGTGTTTGAATCTGGTTGGAATAGAGGGGGACACCAAGTCCAGTGGCTTCGTAGCTTAGCAGTTGACCTGAGTACACGATGACTCGATATGACTCTCCTCCGGTAGATCGAACTAATCGTAGGGTCAACAGTTGGTCCAGTCCACCATCGATCGCCCACGATCACAGAGTCTGGCACAAAAGATATGCCGGTGTTCTGTATTTGTCCAATCTAGGCGAGAGGGGTTGTGTCCTACGACTAGTGTGCCCGCAACTAAGTCCAAAGAAGCATAGGTTGGCGATGTGGGCGGATGGGCTACCCGCTCAACCTGCACCTGCACTGCACGGTTGATGGTCGAGTCAAATCCTCCTCTTCTTCCTCTTCCTGCTCTCTTCCTCCTCATCCCCCCCCCCACCCCCTCGTCCGTGAGTCCGTCAATCCCGTCCGTCCGTGACTGATTGTGGCTCCATGCAGCGGACAACTCTTGGGGGGGCGAGGATCTATTGTCAAACTACGCGATGAGGCACCATGCAGATTCAACGGCTGCTATTCTCCACCGAGACCGTCGATGGGCGCGACGCCGTGGGGGCGGAATGCTGGTCGGTGCGATCCGTTTGGAGAGTTTTCAGTGGACGATGATTGTTCCATGTTGATCAGACTAAAATCAAGCCCCCGCAGCGGAGTCAGAGCCGCCTGGAAAATTCCATGCCCCCCTCTCTCCAAAGAACGAAAAAAGAAAAACAAAAAAAAAGATTTGAATTGCACGAGGGCGACGTAAATAATGCATCGGCGGAAAAGGCCAACGTGCCAGCCTGTTGGGCCCGGGAGTGTGAAGAGTGCAAGGCGAGCGGGTCGGGCCCAAGCTCGGCTTTTGGATGTCGCCTCTCCCCTTTTCGTCTTTTTTTTTTTTTTTCTCTTTTTTTCCGTTTCGACGAATGAAGATGAGGGATCAAGGAATTCGATTCGACTGAGGGTGTGCGGTGGTGGATATTTCACATCGTGCGTGTCTATACCGTAGGACCGTACGGCATGTGCGTATATTTTTTTTGGGAGACCCTTGCAGCCTAACTGTTCTTCACGGGGGTATCACCTGACCCAGATAGAATCACGGACGTGTCATCTCTTCCAGACTCTCGAAAATGATTGGTGTCTATCCTTTCTGTCTCTCTCTATGCTGTGGGATCAAAGGAATGCTTTTCTCTCGACATTCCTTGAGCATGGCTTCTTTACAACAGCTGGACTGGGCGGGAGCTAAACGGAACTGATGAATTCATGTCTTTCATCCTTGCCCCCCCTCTCTCTCTCGGGGAGTGCCCCCGAGAGAGGCGTAGCGCCAGTGCCTTGGCGACGAATCGTAATGTCCCAACCTAGAAGGTGTGGCTCGCTGAGGGACTTTTGGTTTGGCAGGTTGGAAGAGCTGCATGTTGGTCCTTTCAAGTCAATACGGGGGGGCGTCCAGCTCGGTGGGTGCAGGATTGCTCTCCGATCACACGGAGCGCTCGACACTCCGTATTTCTCTGTGCGGGCTCGTATCCCCGTTTCTATCGAGAGGAGCTTGAACAACACGATATCCAACCACATTCCGTCTACTGACAACATCGTGAATAGAAACCAGAAGCTACCAGTCGCTCCGTAATATCCAGCGCCGTGATATTTTTTTCCGCACAGGCGTCAAGTCATCCTACTCACGTGCAGATCTCTATCCCACACGAGTTCTTCTTCAATTCAAAACCACGAGCCCTCTCGATCCAGTAAGACAGGATGGAGAATAACTTTTTATGGTTGTGCAGGCTGCCAACCTGACAGATCTGCACGCTGCATTATCGGCGTATCGGACGCCTTGCGGAATAGGAATATTTCAAGTGTGAGGGGGATAAACAATCGCCTACCTATCAATCCGATTGTTTCCCACCTGTACCAACCAATGTACATGGTGTTCTGTCTGGTCCAACCCACAGGACATTCATACATGAACAGACCAAGCCCTTTTCCAGTCAAACAACAATTGGCCAATATTTGCTCTGCAGATTATTCCCTAGTCATGAGGATTTTCCTAACACGGATACTCATCGATCACATGTGTCGAGCCGAGCCAAGTTTAAAATCACGTCTTTGTGTCAAGTCCATGTCTGATCACGGCACTAATCAAAATTTAGAGTCCGATCTCGCTGAATCTTCACCGAGCTCAAGCAGAGGGTTCATCGTTCGACACCCATTCATTTAAGCGAGGGGGTCCAAACTCGGAACCTTATTTGACGAACTCTTGGCTATCGAAAATGACGCTCTTTATGTGTGTGTGATTTACATAGTGGGGGGTGAGGTGATGAAAGAGACATTTTGTAGTCGACCAGACAAAATGATGCTTGGAGAAAAAGCGTCTGCCCCGTCCGTTGAATCAGGAGGGATCTCTAATGAATTTGCGGGGACGGTTGATGAATCATGACTTGATTGTCCTTCCTCACAAGATATGTTCATGTTGATGTTTTGCACTTCGTCTATTAAACGCTCTCGCTATTGGAAAATTTGTAATCATCCAGAATTGGGGTCATAGTGCGGTTTCGTTCGTCTATACTCGTGATACACTCTCGAGGGCTTCCACATATCTGTATTCTGCAATATATCCACCTTGAACGTGGATTGCAAGATTCCCAATGCTCATTAAGACTCGTAAATCTCGCAAGGTTTTGAATATATCGACGCCCCGAGCCTGAGAACCAAGCTTTGGATGGACCGTGAATGGTGGGAAAATCAGGAGCTCCCTCTCGTAGCTGCATCATTTTCTCAGGTCTTGGTCCTGGTCAACCACCAGTCGTGGTACGTGGTGTGCTCCCAGCCTCGAGGAAACTTTTATATAGGTCTGCTTTGCTTTTGAATTTGAGAATATCCCAAGCAAGGTCGATCTCGAATTTTCATTCTGTGAGTTGCTAGTTTGCGAAAATGAATTGTGTTGGAATTCCTTTTGTTAAATTGGCGACTTTGAAGCTATGCTTTGATGACAAGATTTCACGTGTGGACTGCAAGTTGAATGGATAGCTTGTGTTCGTCTATAATTCCACTGGAGTAGTTTGTAAATTGCACCGAGGCATGATTTATCTGTGGAATTCTCACATGATTGAACTGTGGGATTTGGAGCTACGTGCATGCATAGTATATTCTTTAATCTAGATTATTCGAATCCAATGTTATATGAGTCTTTCCGAGAGCATGATCCTTATGGTATGACTCTGTCTATACAAAAAGCCGCTTAGATATTGCGAGCAGCAATATTCCTCTAGGCTGGATTGACCACTTTCTGCTTCCCCTGAAGCTCATAGGTTTCTTCATGTTGAATTCTTTATGGAAAAAAATCTACATCAGCTCCGGGTTATCGTAAGAGAGATCTGACTAGAAACGGGAAATATCTAGCCATAAGAGTATTCAACGCAAGTGTCACTTGAAACTACCAGGCGGAGAGGTAAGTAGCTTGAGATATGCAAAGTCCATGGATCCGCAAAACATAGCGAGCGCCATTATCAAGGCAAACTATTGATCAGAAACCTTAAGTTTAAGAGATTTTATGTCAAGGTATCGTCTTTGGTTGTAAAACGAGTTAACCTTTTATATGGTTCGAGTGAAAGCTGTTCATTTACTTCTGGTAAACTGAGGTCTTTTTTTCTAACAAAGTTCGTCCAGTTCAGAGAACACAATTAATTGATATTGACCTGTAGGACACATGGTCAATTCTGAAGAGTGACGAGCTGCACCAAATGAAAGTATGGCGTCAGGCCGCATTCTGTACGTCACACTTTGTACTACCTGATGAATCGTGTCTAGGCTTCACTCAACAGAGAAGCAATGCACAGGCCTGAAGAGGATGATATACGATTGAACAGGGGCAATTCTAAAATCAAGGGTATATTGCGTGTCTCTCTACCGTTCTAGTAAATCAAGCTACCTCTATCAACTCTGTTAGACTTTCTCTCGATCCACTTGTGATGTGAATTTGTATACTCGAGTCTCAACAATCGACCGTCTTCAGTATTTTCAGCAAATCATTTTCAAAAGACAGGGCTTCATGAACTACTTAAACACTGATGGGACTATATTGAGAGCCTTGCAGGTTCAACTTCGCAAAATAGCATGGGCTGCTTTTCTTACTTTCGCGCGAAAACAATGCAATCCAGCAATTCATACACTACAACCTGCGCCCTGCCCTGTGGATTGAGACCCGACTCGGCGCAGTTGTCTGATCGAGTCTATCTGTTTAAACTGAAATACACACCATATTTTGCAAGGTATCACATCAGACCAAGGAAATGGAGCATGATTTAATTTATCCTCTGCATCATCTTCTTAGCCCAAGTACCCAGCAAGGCTGTTGACAAGGGGGAGGAAGACATGCTAGTAGGTGCTTTTCTTCGGCTTCCGAATGAGCTCGTAATCATGCTCAAGTACATATCTATCCAAGATCAAAATATGGGTTCGAGAAAAATCCGAGCCGTATATTGAACTGTTCCGGTCTGGCAGAATGACTTTTTTTCTTTCCAGCCATGCTCGCATCGCAAAGATCACTTTAGGCTAGCTAGGGACGATCCAAGATCTCCAAGCTATCAACTAAATCAAAGAAGAAAAAAAAAAGAAAAATAGTACAACAAATCAATAAGTCAAAATCATATCTTCTTAACACCAGCCTGTCAAAGTCTAGCCCCCCCCCCCCCTCATCCTCATCGAGTCTCTACTCATTCCAGTCCCCATCCATCCAGCCACGGACCCACATCACACTGTCAGATCTATGATTCAAGATCTACATTTTCCACATCGCTCATCCACCTCACACCATTCTTCAGCCCTACCTATCCGTACTAGTGAGCATGAATTTCTCAGGATATGGGTATGCATCTTTTTCAAAATTGTCTACAGACTTGCATCGGCGTCGCCGATAGCGGCTTTCCCCTTCGGTAGTCACACACGAGATCACGACACGGCTAATGCACGAGGAAAGAGACAAGCGGCAGATCTGCTGCGAGGGAGGCAGCAAAGTCTCGCTGCAGGGTATTTTTGGCATCTTTGGTTCTTATTTTCTTTTTTGTCTTTTGCAATCCCGGTCGACTTGGCGCTATACAGGCAGATCACCTCATTTTTGTGCCCTAGTAGTTAGTGGTGAGTGGTTGAGTGTCTCTCTCTCTCTCTCTCTCTCTCTCTCTTTCTCTCTCTCTGTGTGTGTGTGTGTGTGTGTGTATGATTAGAATCAAAATTATGGCAGGTACGATGAGGACTGAGATGAGAAGCTTATTTTATTCTAATTTATCTTATTACGATGCAAGAATAACATCTGAGTACTGGTGTAATGGTCTTGATAGCCTGGGGGGGGGGGGGGGGATCAACACGAGAGCCAGAAATCAAAAAAATAGAGATCAGGGTGCAGGGGTCCCAAGTTGAATGCCAAGAGTTCCCGTCGGCGACTCCGTGACTGCAGCAAAGCTTGGATTTTGTTTCTTTTTGTTCTTTTCTGCATGAACGTTGGAAAGGTAATGATGGTGATTGATGCAGGATCTCGTTTGAGGTACGAGAGTGAGGGTGGAGAAAGTTGTCTGGAGAGTCGAAAGGACGTGCAGGACTGCCTCCGCTGGTCTGCAGTAGTGATTGTTCAACTGTACGTACCTTTTTTTTCATAGGATATTTTTTTTACTTTTGCACAGCTTCAATTGGGTGACATTTTTGTTTCAAATGTTCATTGCGGATTTGGATGGATGCATATGTTGATTGAGTTGATGTTCTCATGTCCGGCCCGAGTTTGGATATATTGTTCGAGATACTTAGTAGGCGCAAGGTCTGGGCCCATGACTCAGGATTTGTAATCGGGCCCAATGACTTTTGTAGCCACCTGCAGTACCTTTGCTATGCTATGAGATGCTAATTCCGTGATCTGCGTTTCACATGAGGGTCGGCGCTGGATGAACTGTAGTACGGTGTGGAGTCCAGATAGTAATGGGACGGAATTATTGCAACGGTAGCAGTAAACCCCCTAGGTAGGATTCCCAAGTGTAGATGCGACATGTCAGGTCCTTGGGAGACATGGTAAATGATTCTCCCAAGAATGAATCTGTAAACTCATTGCACTTTGTACATGTGTACTCGGGCACTGCTTAGATAGGTGTTTCACGGACGAAAAACGGGGTCGGAGAAAACTCGGCTGCATCCCAGCTCGGCATTGCTTACTATCGAAGAGATACAACTTCAACTCGAATCAGAAGTACGTAGATTGAAAAGCAGGTGGATGCAAGTCTTGATAAAGGGATGTTGAGGATACCTACGACCGGATTTGACAGTAGATCAAATCCACGTGGAGCTATGCGTTGTTGACAAGAATAAGTCCTTGGATTGTCACCTTCAGGAAAGAGGAGACTTGCGAAAGAAAAGCGAATGGTCACATTCATCTTGTGTTTATGACATCCGATCAGGCAGATTGTGTCTCTTACAGCAAGGATCAAGATCTTTGACAGTGACAGTAACTTCGAAGCTTCGTGTTATGCTGCCAGCGGTTTCACGTGCTGCTAAAGCCATAGAATCCTTCTCTCGTCCTGTGGACACGTGATTTGGATAGATTGAGAGTAATGTGGAAGAGGACTAGGGTGGAAAGGGATCCAAGATCAAGTATTCATCTGCCACGAGTGAGATTCGGTTCATTTCTTTCCAACAAATTTAAATCTTCAGCTTTCAAAATCAAGACTCCGTTCTCAATTACCTGAATATTTCAAGGGAAAAAAAACACAGGTCGTCCTCCTCATTCAACCGGAAATATTAGGAGTCAAGGGAATCAAGAAGAGACGACCGGCAAGGAGAGGAAAGGAGAAGGGACAAAAAAAAAAGAAAGGGTCTGTCATCATCGTTATCAAACTCCGTCTGCTTGCTTGAACCAACACATACTTGCATCCAGAACCCCCACACCTAGAAAACTCAACAGTCGAGACCACATACGCGAGCGCGTACTTTGCGCAGAACACAGAATCATACCGGCGGGCCCCGATCCTCCAGAACACAAGGGATCCTCGCTGAATTGTCCCATCCCGAATCACTTTCAACGCACACATCTTTAGTCACCAATCCTGGACATCAAAAACACCATTCTCTCTGTTCAACCAATCTCGGTGCTCTGCACGCTCATCTGGTCCGAAGGAGCCGTCTGGCTGGGCGTCTGTCGTCGACGGCGCATGGGGGCCTTTTTCCGGTTCGCGATTGCCGCTTCTTGTGATTGTTCAGCATTCATTTCCATATCACCATCGTTGTCAGCCTCACGTTCGCGTGCCTCATTCTCCCTCACTTCATGATCCCGTTCCGCGGCATAGAGCTCGTAATTGCGAGCTTCATCCACCTCAAAGATATCCCTTGGCTTCATGCGAAGCCACTTCATCCGCGGGCCGACGCGCGACACCTCGGAAACCTTGAATCCGTAGATCTTCGGGTCGTAGATCTTTCCGCGCCCGAGACCAGGACAGAAGTTGGAGGTATGCATGCCGTTGATCTCGGCCGGCTGTTCTTCGGGAGTGGGGGGTTCGTTGGGGAATTGTGCGCTGGCGGGTGTGGATGAGGAGCGACCTGCAGCAGCCAGAGGACCGTCGAGGCGTGGGCCGACGCTGAGGTCGGGGAAAGTCATAAAGAAAAGACATCCAAAGGTGGTGCCAAAAAAGGCACCATCGACAGAGTGGAACCGGCTGTTGGGTGGAGTGTAGATGTCCAAACAGCCTGGGCAGAAGAGCTTGACGGTTTCTTGGCCAGGAGTGTCGGATCGGCCCACGGGGAGGACCTTGCACCCACCGCAATTCACGCGCGGACAAACTCCAAAGTGTTGCATTTCGTACTTTTCAAGCATCTGTTGAATACCAGGCCGCGAGGTGATGTATCGCTGGTGGATCAACCCATACAGCAGCTCTGCAGAGCTCTCGATGACACTCAAGTCGCTCGCCACACGTGTATGCCGACGATCTCCGGCCCTCCGATACGCCAGAGGTCGCTCATCACCCAGGATCTCATCCTCATCTTCCTCTTCCTCTTCCTCTTCCTCCTCCTCCTCATCATCTTCCGGTTCCACATCCAGAATCATCTCCAATGCCTCCTTGTACATGGGGACTTGAGACTGCAATCCAGTCAGATTGAAATCATCCTCGATGAAATCCTCCGAGACCTCTGCAAAGAACTCATGGCCCATGAGCGAGCAAAAGGAGGAGATCCACGACTCCGGGGCACCCTCTGACGAAGACATATCGAATGAGGCGGACACAGACGACGAAAGGGTAGATTCAGAAAGTTGACTCAAATCCAGCCTGTCCAGGCCGTCGGCCAACGCCGAACCAGTCTCTCTCGACACGTTGCCGAGATTGTCCACAGACAATCGGGAAAATTGGACAAGGACGAAGCCGCTTCGTCACACGAGAAAAAAAAATCGGGCGAGGCGGGGAGGTTGGGCAGGTCGGAACAGACGACAGTTAAAAGGATCAGCGACGGCTACGTGCAGTCGGAGCAGGCAAATGCTTGGTTCAATGTGCAATTGATGACACTTGTGGTGACGATAATGTTGATTTGAATCGTCAATTTAGCCAAAAGGATGCTTGGTCGGCCAGTCGGGAAGGGAAGAGGGGGGTGCGATCGAGGCTGGTGTTTAGGTGGGGAAGCTAAACGGTCATCGCAATTTGCGGGAGGGGTGAAGGTTGTGCGAACAGAGTCGAGAACACACAGCTCACAGTCTAGCCCCACAAGCCGCTGGTCAGCTTCATTTGCAGACTGATCGGGGCCAAGGGTGGGAGTGGTCAAGGGCACACCTACAAAGTAAAGGGTTGGTAGAAGAGACTCGTGGGGCGAAGATTTTCGTCCGATCGGGGGAGGTCTGAAGTCGACGGTTGGTGAGAGTTGGGACGTATAGTCACGTGAAACTAAACGGTCGTTCACATGCGGATGTTTTGATGGCGCTAGGCGAGTGCTGAAGGAACTGGTGATTCACCACCTTCTCAAGACTACTGTAGTGGGGTTCGTGCGCCGCGCAATCAACGTGTGCAAATCTTTAGAAAATTCAGGACCTTTGAGACCTCATCGACTGAACGACATATCCCTTCTCCTGAGGGATGAATAGGCATGAAACATGCATTATCGTGGTATCATTTGACATAGACCTAGCATAACAACCAGGACCATCAAGACCTGAAAGAGACAGACATCCTAGAATAGGTCACGAATAATACGAGAAAATTCCTCCTCGCCTCCCAGAATACCCGAAAGCCCTTCCCCTGTGTTACGCATGTCACCATCACCACCATGGAACCCATTGATACCATTGGCACTGCCGCCATGATCCGGAGCAAAATGGCCAAAGGCCCCAACCGCCTCGAAAATATTCGTCAACTCATGTGACATCTGGAGACCATTTAATGGACTGTTGCCCAGCTCCTGGGCTCCACTCATCTGCCCATACATGGACAAATCTTCGATGGGATGGCCCGCAAGCCCGGCCATCGCCACGGCTGCCGTGGAATGAGGATCGTTTCCATCCGAGCCAAAGGGACGAGCCAAGACTCCCAATCTCTCCCCAATCTTGCGGAGTCCCTTGATAGTGTTCCAAAGCCGTCTCGAAACATAGGACTTTGTGCTGAACCCGTTCACCAGGTCCAAAGCCATGTAGAATTCATCTCGAACCTGTCGGTTGAAGTCGTGGGGAGCGTGACATACGGCAAGAAACAGCACTGCCAATGCAGCAACCAGGAAATAGTTGAAGGTGATCTGCTGAGTACGGTAAATGTCGGACATTTGATTGAGGCGCGCCAAAACTCGCACGGTGTCTTTGGCCACATCGACGACCGTCTGTGCATGTCCGCGGTCTTCCAAGATACTCGCTGCGGAGTGTAGCACCGGTCGGTAGATGAGAATTCGTAATTGGTTCATCCGCAGATAGAGTAAGACTCTCAGACGTCTCTGTCCTCGGCTTGCAGGCTCTCCATCTTTGGGCGACTCCACCGGGTAGAATTTCAATTCGTCGGGGACCTGCTTGTACCATTGCAGGACCTGATAGTCCAAGTATCCGATACTATCGCGTCTGATGTCCGTCGTACCTTCAGAGCCCAATCCGGAGTACCAAATTTTGGAGCCGATGCGATTGTACGAGATCATGCATTTCAGATAAAGTAGGGATGAGTCCTGTGAGAAGGATTGTCAGCAAGTGGATGTTGCAATGCAACACCGGCCCCTGGCGGCACGTACGGGTTCTGGAAGGTTTGAATCCACATCTTCATCTTGAATTACAAATGGCAATCCTGTCCCGAGACTCCAACGACGGTCCAGGCTGTACACGGACCAGAAAAGCCGCACCACATCATTCCGTTGGTTCTCGTCGGGGAAAGATTTCATCAGGGCATCTCGGCGATGAAGACCCATTTCCAAACACATCCGAGCTGCGAGACCAATGATTCGATATGCCATGGCATCATCGTCGGTGTGGAAATGATAAGTTGCCTATAACTCGAATGATCAGCATTAAATCGGACAAAAGAGAGGAGGAGATGGATGCTCAGGAGCCATTTCTCACCACAAAACAAAAGAGCTTGATGGTTTTGATGTCATGAGGCTCCCATAATCTTGATTCAATGACAGGCTTGACAGAAAGAAACAGGCGTTGACCAAGGTCACTTCGACCGCCCCCTTCCACAACCAAGGTCACGGCAAGGATCAGTTTCAACAAAAGGGTGTTGTCATCATGAAGACCATCCGAGCCTGGTAAGCCTCTTTGGGCAAACCCTGTTCTCGTGGCAGCTTCTATGAATGTGTACAAAAGATTGGCCTGGGCAATAACGGTCTTAATATCCACCACCGGATACATCATTCCGATTTCTTCTTCGTAGACTTGACACAGCCGTACAGCCTCTTCTCGGCGAATTGTCCATATCGGATCTTTCGTGGGATGTATCGTCGGGACCAGTTGGCTCATTCGTGGAGGCGGTGGAGAGCCCACGGGCGTAACGTGGGCGGTCGTCATGTTGTCGCCGATGCCATCGTCGGCTGGATTGATGCCCATGTTCTGCAAGCTACTTTTGGCAACATCAAAGTTGAACGCGGAACTTGTAGGACCATGGAATCGCGGATGTTGAGGTTGGGTCTTTGGCGCAGCGCCGGGCAAGGTGGGAAAGACCGGCTGAGCGATGTCATCAAAGACGGGCGTTGCTTCAAAGGTCGGCTTCTGGGCTCTCAGCTCGTTCAAACTCGATAAAAGGCCATTGACTTGTTCCTGTAGAGATGTAATCTGGGAGGTGATGGTCCGAAATTCGCTGGTGAATGAGATTAGTTCCGTTACTTCCATCACCAACAGTGGGATGTAGGGGAGCTTACTCCGACTCCTTGAAATTGTTGTTACAGCAGTTTGGAGCATATCGGCCTGGAACGGTGTCAGCGTCGAGTCTCGGAATTGTTGCCGTTGGACTGTAGTGGGCTGGTTCCGCAGCCACCAAGCGCCAACCTGTCCTGGGATTACCATCACACTGTGGGGAGCGGCTCACATTCCAGGTTGAGATGACCGCATCGCTGGCACGGAACTTGTCCATTACACTTAATCTTGCGACGTTTGCATTCATTGCTATAGAATCAGCAACGATCGTCAGCGATGATCTGCCACGCCATTGCTCTCCCCCCATCCCGTAAAAGAGGAGACAGCGGAAACCGACCAGCTTGTTGGCAAGTCGGAGCACAGTCGTAGACCATGCTATTCCTGACTGACTGCGTCTCAGCTGAGAGTGGAGCGGTCGGAAATAACGAGCAACGGGGTCTGCTTGTTGGTGAAAATCGTGGGGGGAGGGGACCATCAAATCATACCATGCGATGGAAATATAACGATTCCGCTTTGCGCGCGTGTGTGTTCCGTTGCCTGGTTCCGCTTTCCTCTTGGCCGTTTCGGCAGCCAAGGAGCTCTCTCGATCTCCAGAGCCCGATCGCGGTGTGGACCTTTCCACTTGAGGTGATTCCGAGGCCATCGTGGCACAAAAGGCCGGTTGGGATCGTCTGACACGCGCGAGGAAAGACGGGATACGCAAGCAATCCAAGTGCGGAGAGATTCCTCGCGGGGCTCACCGTTTCCCCGGATTTCAGCTGACTCATCGTGGTGATTCCACCGTCTCCGTCCCGACAGGCCCTCTGACTGTGTGAGCTCGTTGCGCGATTGGCTCTTGTTCGACTGCTCATTTGGCTGGTCACATCGGCTCGGGCTTGAAGACAACGTCAAGCGCGCTACATGAGCGTCTCCTCAACTCAAACGAGGTAAAGAATAGGTACATCTACGTTCCTTCTGGTACTCAGAGAAGGGTTTGCGCATAACAAGGCCCGAAAAGGTACCTAGGTGCAAGAAAACCTGACGACAGTTTATTTTCTCAATCTTGATCGCGTTGATATTAGATTTCCCAAATATGAGAGCTTCCATAGATTGTGTCACAAGGTTCAACAACAGACCCCAATATCGCGAGTAGCACGCTTCAGTGCTGAAGGATCCGGCGACTTTGCGACAGAATCCACTCCTTCCCGTTCACTAAAGCAGACACCAATTGATGGTGCTTTTGGGGGTGTGTCCGCAACCATGCGAGCGCTGTCACGAGTCCAAGTAGAAGAGACACTTTTGTGGTTTTGCGGAGCAGGTGAAGAATCCTGCCCTTGCGGGTTCTTCTGGCCACCCAATCACTCCAAACAGGGAAGGTGCACCGATACCAGTAGTGAACTTGCGAGTATCTGGATAGGGTTGGATGAGTATCCCGCATGATTTGAGGGGGGGGGGGGGTTGACAGAAGATGGGTACTCACGGATACGTCGACGAATTCCATCCATCAGCGGTGCTATACCAACTAGAGCAGATACCGCGGCGGAAAACGGTCTTTTGTAATTGATCTTGAATCTGCTTCGTCCACGCTTTCTCTGCACTCTCTTTGACCTCCCATGAGCTGATTTGACCGTCCAAGATGGGCTTGATGAATTTCAGTGAGTAATTGACCGCGTTTTCCGTGGCGAAGATGACACTGGTGTGGCCGGTAGCGGTATTGGGACCGAAGATGATGAACAGATTGGGGCAGTGGTCCATCGCGATACCAAGATATGCCTGAGCACCCCCTCGCTCTGTCCACAGCTCTTGCATCTCTTTATTTCCCTTGCCGATGACTTTCAGCGGGTGAAGCCACTGGTTCGTCTCGAATCCATTGCCCAGCAAGATCACGTCCGCTGGGATCTCGTGTTCCTCGCCCTCTGTCTCCTTGCCCGGAGGGTAAGCTTGGCCTGGTCCGATCGTGACGCTCTTTGCGTGCACCCGGGTCAGTGGTTGAGTGGTCAGTGTAACTTTGGGGGAGTGAAGACTGCGGTACCAAGTGCCATCAATGATGCGGCGCTTGCTTCCAAGGGTGTAGTTGGGGGTCAACACGTCGTGATACTGCTTGGGAGCCACCTTGCGCATGTGATCCAAAAACTGCTTCTCGAGCTGCGGTTTCTTTTTCCGCCCATAGAAGCTTTCTGTGAACATGGAGAAGAAGGTCTCTTCAAAGGACAAGAAGAGGTAGTTGCGCAGCAGTTGGGACAGTCCAGGCACGTAAGTGAGAAGGGATGGCATCCATCTCTCCCAGTATTCCAGGAGATGAGGGGGCAAGAGGTCGGGTTGCACCCATGGCGCCGTGCGCATGATCTGTGTGATAGAACGGACGTTGGCCTCGGGTTTGACCAGCTCGGGGACGACCTGGGCGGCGCTACAGCCTGAGCCCAGCATGATCACATTTTTGTCTTTCAGGTCCACATCGCTGTTCCACCGAGCTGTGTGGATGATTTCTCCTTCAAAGTCTTCCACGCCCGGTATGTTCTTGGGCCAGGTCTTGGGTTCGACCAGGCCACCGACCCCACTTACAACGACTTTGGCACGGACAATCTCGCTCTTGACATAGACGCTGCGCGGACCCTCTTTCAGCACCAGCTGTTCTCGATCAGAGGAGGGGAGATCCCCCATGCCGGGCACCAAGTGAGACAGCAGCACCTCCCACTCTTCATCCTCTTCGATCCACCGAAGCTCGCGGACATCGGTGTGGAACTGGATTTTGTCGACAATCTGAAACTCCTCACAGACATCGGCCATATATTGAGCAATCTCCGGGCCCGACGGATGAACGGTGGACCAATTCTTCTTAGTTGCGAATGAGAAAGAATAGAGTAATGCAGGACTAATTCTCAACCGTTAGACATGTTTTTTTTTTTTGTTTTCTTTTCACCTCCAATTCTTCTAATTAGAGCAGGTGCGCGCCCCTGGTATTCTCAGAGACATACATATCGCAAGCGACACCGGGATATCGATTAATCCACCAGGTTCCCCCGATTCCCGACTGACGTTCAAAGATGCGAAATTGGTCAGTTCCCAAGGCCTTCTTCAGCCGACACCCCATGGCAATTCCGGATTCTCCAGCGCCCACAATGAGCACGGGATAGTATGTAAGAGCATCCTTGCCATAGGCCTGGCGCTTGTGGATTCTGGCAACGGAGGGCATTTCTGTGACGATTCCTTGACCGATGTTTAGGTGTTTGCTCAAGAGTGCTTAGGGAGAGCAGTCGGGTAGCCAGTGGACATGGAGCGTCACACAGGCGGCAGAAGCCCAAGAGACAGAGGAAGATAAAGAGAGAGGGGGGGGGGGGAGTGGGCGAGTGTGTACAAAAGGGTGCCAGAACTGACGGGGCTACGGTAGGTAGAAATACGGCCTACGAGAGTGGATCGCTACACGTGTGACCAAAGAGCTTAAATGAGCAAACGCAAGTCTGTCTCACCATTGGACAGCGGGAGAACAAAGAACAATACGGCGCTGAGGACGTCAAGACTGGTCGCGACCATGTGACGACAAGACTCTATTCGTGGAAGATGAGGGGAAGGTGTGACAACCTCGGCCCGCGTAGCTTTGCAGATGCACTGTGATTCAAGCAGGCTCCAGGCTCAACCATTTGATCACCAGGCTTCCCAAGTCGACAGCTGGAGAACTGCAGTGTGCATTGGGTGTGGTAACTTGAGTCCAGAACACAAGCGCAGTTCCACCTTCTCTCTCTCTCTCTCTCTCTTTTCTTTCTACAACGCCCCGGCGCCACAAGTGCAGGATGAGCATGCAGCGACCATTGCAAAAAAAAAAAAAAAAAAGAAAAAAAAGAAAAAAGAAAAAAAAAAAAGAGAAACTGACTTGGTGACAGAGTGTGTCTTTCAGCCCGCCACTTCGCGCTTGAGATGGATCTACATCGAGCCGTTGTTGGATTGCAGAGCGCAGGACGGCTCCGATTCGCTTAAAATGCATTAGGCCGAGTGGTGACGGAAATGGTTTCCTGCGCTTTCGCTGCCCAAAAAGAGTACACAACTTCCTCGAAGTCGCGTGGGTAGTTCCTCCTTATTGATCCAAGTCCAACTGTTCTTTACGAATGCAACAACTCCTGTCCATCTCAATGAAAGACCTCCAGCAGTAGTGTGGAGTGAAGTCGAGATGTCGGCCCCTAAGCAGCGTAAGTGAAGTTCCAGCCTTTCGTCAGCTGCCCCTTAGTTCGGTCAGGATCAACAAGAATGGAGTCGGTTCCACCGGTCCCCACATCATCCGAGGAACGGCTGGGCGCTCACCATAATCATTAGCCTAAGAATAGCGTGAAGACGTGTTGTATTGTCCGATTCGGCGTCGCCGAACATCAAACACATAATGAGCATAAGCTATCCTGATCCACTGCATACTCGGTAAATAGGTAAAATTTCTGCCCCCGATTTATTGGCCCCCCCCCCCCCCCCCCCCCCTCGTACGACCGTGTATGATGCCGCAATAGCAAGTCCCCAGGAACCTCGTAGTATATGACTCTATCGAGTCATAGCCTGTCTCTCCCGCATGAACCTCAGAGGACCAGGCGCAGTCGCTTCACCCTTACAACGCAGAGGCGCTTTGCTATTAGACGCCATGGCCTCACGTTGATTCAGGAGAGGACTTTCACTTACCACATCTGTATACCTCGATTTCTATTTCATGGTCTCGACATGGGAAGAATAGTGTCCCAGTCCGATCTTTGCCCGCTGTTGTCAGAGACTTCTTTTCTTTTCTCTTCCGTCTGGATACAAGGTCCACATGATCCATCTGCGAAATCCATAGCTATGCTGAATGAATTGCGACCATGGAGCACGGCAATCCTGCCATGGTCCATGTTTCGCCCTAAGCGAGCTCTACTGGACGGCGTGTCATGTGACGAATTACACAAGAAGCTAGAGATCATCCCGAATACGAGCTATCCCCAAAATACCCTTGCAACCTTTACGTAGTAGTCATTCTCCAAAAACAAAGGTTCCGAGACCTGGCACCTGGAGAACCGACACCAGGAGAATAACAAAAGAGTGGCGGGTTGACACAACCTGCTCTCTCCGTTGAAACGGGCCGAGCCCGCGCGGATGTGGACCCGCTCTGGATCGATGTCGCTGCCACCCAGCCATGCGGGTCAATCCGACCGCATGCTTTTCAGCCCATGAGCTCGTCATGTATCTCACCCGCGCATGTTGTGGACAGCCCAACACAATCTGCATGAAACCACAGGCACGGCGATGTGTTAGGCTGGCCTCGGATAGAATTCTCCGACGGCCGGTCATTGGTGGCTTGCAAAACGGCTTTTCCGCTTGCAAAACATTCCATTCATCAACGCCTGATCGATACCGGCCACTCGAAGCACTTACAGCCTTCGATATCGACGCGTTTCGAACACTCTACTTCAAACCGGAAAAGCCCGTGGTCTTGCCCCGTGCCCATTTTCAGAATATTCCCGCCTTTCAGAAATGGTTCGTGGACAATGACCTTTCAACGACCGCGACAGATCGACCGGCGGCTCAATTGAACCTGGACTATCTCCAGAGACACGCCCAGAGCGCCGACGTACCCGTCGAAGTCACAGAATTATCCCGGACCTCCATCAAAGGGACCGCACATGATGAAGGCTCCCAGACCACCCCGGACCGGACAGTCGACGTGATGAGCTTCCAAAGAGCGTATATGCCGCTCTCTCTCTTCCTGGAGTGGATATGCGAAGCGGACCCGACTTGTCAAACGACACGACTCTATCTCGCACAGTGTCAGCTCATTGATCTGCCAGCCGCGCTCCGGGATGACATCCACCCTCCAGACCTCGTCACCAAGGCTGGCAGGGGCGACATTTACGACACCAATATCTGGATGGGCCACCCCCCAACCTACACCCCGCTCCACCGTGACCCGAACCCGAATCTATTTGTTCAGCTAGCGGGTCGGAAAGTGGTCCGACTCCTTGCGCCGACGGCTGGCCAGGCGTTGTTCTCTTCGGTCCGTGGGCAAATCGGCCAGAGTGGAGGAAAAGATGCAGCTGTCTTTCGGGGCGAGGAGATGATGCAGGGTCAGGAACGGGCGCTCTTGGATGAGAGAGTCTGGGGCGACTCGGCTTTGTCCGCGGTAGATGAGTCGAGCGCGTATGAGGCGTGTTTGGAAGCCGGGGATGGGTTGTTCATTCCGAAGGGCTGGTGGCACAGTATCAAGGGAGTTGGCGATGGAGTTACAGCCTCGGTGAGTTCTTTTTTTGACGCCCATGGCGTGCTAATGTAGTGGCAATTGGGGGGGTTTTTCACGGGGCTCGATCATCTGACAAGCAATCTTTTAGGTCAACTGGTGGTTTCGATAGGGATCAAGTGCGATATGACTGCGCTCCTAGAACGAAGCTCAATACAAAAAGACCAATCCATTCAAAAAGCGGAACCCAGTCAAATAGACCGGTTTATTCTTAATACTATCACCCCCTTTTCCCAACGCAGGCTCTTTCTTGGATTTCAAAAGTCCTCGATATCTCGAGTACCTTGGTAGCAGACTTGTTAGCAGGTTACTCTTTTCTCAATACCACAGCCACCATCACCTGCCAAATATTCGTGTTCACAGTATACCATTACCACCAGCTTCTCCGTCCGCAATGTCCTCAAACAAAAAACCTATCACAAGTAGTACTGGTAGCCGATGGTGACACAATAATCTGCCGAATTTCAAAGAAAGATGTCAAAAGCCATGATCACCCGGTCATTCTTACTTCCACCGGCAAGGGCTGCATTCGAGAGTCATATACAAGGTTGCCAATGATTGAGATTTGATTCTCAATCTGAAATGGAGAACAAGTTATTCAAAACGGAATTTCATTGGCTAGTCTGAAATTCGCTTACAAAGTAGTAGTAATGCATTACTACAAACGTACTACTCCCCGACTCCGTCACAGATTACGGACGATTAATCAACCAAGTTTGAGAAACGGATGCTCCATCAGCTCCCGAGCTGACATTCTCTTCTCCGGAAGCCAAGTGAGCATATCGCGAACAAACGATAGAAATTGCTGTTGATCCTTCTCTTCGAGGAACGGAATTGTATCCTCTAACGTTCTGGACGGGATCATTTCATTGTAGCAAAAGTGACCTTAAATATAATCAGCATCTCCCTAAGTATCAAGGTATCAAGATACGGAGTAATACGTAGTCAACTGACCTTCTGCATTGAAGAACGGACCACCAAAGAATTCTTGAGCATTATTGCAGAGTGCTCCAGTGTCGTTCGTGACAGACTCGGGCCAGCTGTGCTCTGACATTGCTTTGGATTTAGCGAGCAAGGCTTCAGGTGGAGGACCGACTAAAGCAATCATTTCGGCGAGGTGTGACTTTGCATCGTATTGGCCGGTTGTATTGTGTACCTGCTGAAACAACGCCTTATTCCCGAGGATGTTCCACAACTGACCGAAGATGATCATTAGCTTTGATACCAAGTCACTGATTGTAGATGAAATTCGGGGAGCTCAATAAAAGCCGATTATTTCTCAGGTCGGCCTGAAAATAGGTATTGAGTCTTACTAGCACGCCAAAGTTCCAGATATCTGCCTTGAAATCCCAGCCACAGCCCAGGATTACCTCTGGAGCACGGTAATAGTCCGGTTGGATAGGATAGATGCCTAGTTGCTCTCCTGCTATCCCGTTTCGGGGACATAGCTTATCGAGTCTGGTTGCGAGCCCGAAATCGGCTAGTTTAGGAATCATATTCTTGATGTAATTTTCGTCAAGGGGACCAAAGTCATTATGGCAGCGGTAGATATGCCGGCCGCTCTCGTTGTCGACCTTGTATTGCATTGGTTGCCGTCGTTGAATAAAATCGGTCAAAATCCTTTCATTTTCGAAGCTCATCAGAATATTTCCTAGCTTGAGATCTAGCAAGTAGGTTAAGTCTTTGAATTCTCAGATTAAATACCGCGGAAGCTTGATGCATCAGGCACTCACCTGTGTGGACAACTTTGCACTCTGAGTGAAGGTAATCGAGGCCAACAAGGAGAAAATAGATATAAGCCTTTGCAATAGGGAGAGGAATCTTGCGATCAACGAAGCGAGTCTGGAAGATCCAGAGTGGCTCTCTCATCGGCTCGTACACAAGGCATAGATGCTTGCCTTCTGGACCAGATACTTCCAAGTTATCCATGCACGTGCGGAGAATTACGCGGCCACGATGCGCTGAATGTTGCTTTGTAATATGACTTTCAATTTCCTTCTCATGAAGAGCGTCGTCAGCGTTATTACTGTTGATTATTTTGAGAGCCATCGTTTTTTCGAGTTGCCATTTGAATCTTGGTTGTGAAGACTGGGGTTAGTTTGAGATACTTGAGTCAACATAGAGCATGAGCGTAAGGTTACTCTATAGGTAGGTGCTAGTATATTGCGAGTAGATACCTGGATATGTCTCGGGCTAGCCACACGGTTGACTGTGATCCCCATCCAATTTTAACAAGTAGTTGGAATTTCTGGGCAAGTATCTCCCCCGGTTTTGCTGGGTAAAAAGTCCCTGCATTGTAGCCATGACAGATCTCTTCGTCGACAAGCTCCTGCTGAGGGATTGGCGGTCCCGAGTTGGACGGGAACTGCCAGAGTGACTTTTTGGCAAAGGAGAATATAGTACGCCTCGAGGTCAAGGCCAACCGTTGAAGATGCGGCATTTGGCCATCCAGGTGTTTGGTAGTGCCCCGGTACAATCAAGCATTCGACACAGGGGAGGCTTGGAAGCTAAGCTCAGCATTCCCCAGATGCTTCCAACCCATCCGAGACAGGCTGGCAGGTGAAGCATGACTAAGCGGCAAACATCACCTCAATTAGACTAGGTAGCGATTTGGAAGTTGTGTTCCTCTCATTCATGCATTCCCTGTGCATTTTGATTGTCACCTTGCTTCATCTGTAGATGGCGGCATGATGTAGAGAGTGACTCGACCAAAGTGATGGGTGGATGAGCGACCATTTCCAGCGTTGATTACACAAGTCCTCAACGTCTGGGTTTGAGCAAGGTTAACACTTTCTATACTCAAGAGCAAAGGTCGTCACATAGGGCAAAATGAAACTTTTCAGAGAGGAGAAAGTGTCCTGTCATCAACATGTACAGACCAGATGAGATGGAAAGATCTCCGCGTGGCTTCCAGAACCATCTCGACTCCACCTTTACCCCCATCGGCGCTCTTCTACCAAACAATTCATCGACCCGCTCGCAGCTCCTCGCCAGCATCTCCTCTCTCCAAAAACCACCTCTTCTTTTCTTCCCCCCCTCCTCTCTTCTTTCTTCCGAGCTCAAGCATGCAGTTATCACGAACAGCTTACCGCGCCGCACTCTTCCATCTCAGTGTGAACCCCGTTCTCGCTCGCGCATCCATCCAGCCCACCTGGTCATTGAGTACCAACACGGCGCACTTGACACACCCCGTCGGCTCCACATCAACTTTTACCTCGTCCTCGTCCTCGCGACTCTACAGCATCCTCTTCCCCCAGTGCATCGCCGACAACACCAAAAAGAACACCAAGACTCTGGTTCCAAACCACCACACCATGTCCACATCAAGTACCACGGGCAATCCAACCTCCCCATCCGCGCCCCAGGACACGTCCGACTCACCGCATCACCATCAAGACCAACCATCTCCATCTCAAACCCAAGAACCTGTCTCGCAATCCGACTCCGACGCACAGGCAGAGACACAGACGAAAAAGGAACCACTGTATCTCCCGCCCTCGAGTGATGCAGATCACCAACAATCGGGCAACATTCGTCTAGATGTCAATTCCGACAGCGGCGTCACGCTAGATCATCTTGGACCCATGGTCGTCAATGTTGATGGGTCGTTGTCGCGAATTGGGAATTGGGCGCAGATGGCGGAGATTGAGCGGAAGAATACGTTACGGATTATTGGGAAGAGGAATAAGGAGAGGTTGGCCAAGTTGAGGGCCGCTGAGGGGCAGTAGAGTTGGTGGGTGAGGCGGGAGTGGTGTGGTACTGTCTTGTTGAGATCTTGAGTGGAGGAAGGTGAAAGTCTTGGTCGTTTGTACGCTTTGAGTTGGTGTGTATATTTACAGTGGATGCATGCTCATTTTTTTTTTTTGGATTCATGTTTTGAAGCGCTAGTTTTGATCTTATTGGGAGGAAAAGGGTCGTCTTTCATTATGAATCAGGATTCAAGTTTCTGAAAATATTCATCACGCCCATTATGTTTGCTGGGACCTGATGACACACGAATGGGGAAGAAAAAAGTTGCGGTCCACGTAACAGGGTCATTCGAACAACAGATTGACAAATTTATGGACAACGCTCCTGGGGGGAGAATCAAAAAAAAAGTCAGCTGCGGTCGTTCTCAATTTGTAGGCAGGATAGAAGAAAAAAGATACTCACTTAGGCGGCGTGGGCACATAGTCCCGTGTATAATCTTCAATTTCCGCCACACCAGAAATCAAATCTACCTCCTCTGGCTTGAGGAATTTGGTTCGATGGAAGATTTTCCAACCAAAGTACAAAATCGGGAACACTCCGATCATGGTGTACGAGAACAAGAATGTAGGAACAGACCAATTACCCGGCAAGAAGACAGTGTAGCCACCAACAAAAGCCATCACTGTAGTCGCTGTGCAAGCCACATAGGCGATATAGGGCTGGAACCAGCTCTGGTAGGGCAGAGTCGATCGTGAAATACCCTGTGCATCGAGCGCCTTTTTGAACCGAATATAGGTGAACGTACACACGGAGAAGTTGATGAGTTGGGACGCAGTGACCTGGACAAGTGTCAAAAGATCCGACTTTGAGCATTCACCGGGCCGACATTCAAGTTATGTCTTGACTCACCAGATTAACAAACCAGGCCAGCACCACGGATGCGCCATTCGACACTTGAAGGAAGCTTAGCAACGCAATCAACAAGACCACGGCGACACAGTAAATGGGGACACCCTTTTTGGTGCATTTGGTGAGGATTTGAGGGGCCTTGCCCTCCAAGGCAAGACCATAGAGACTGCGACTGGCGCAGTAGACATAACTGTTGCCCGCACTAAACGCGGCGGTGAGCACAACGGCGTTGACAATGTGTGGTAGCACAGGAATTCGCAGTCGATCCATCGAGATCACATATGGCGATGCAGCCGCGCCGGGTTTACCGTTCTCAAAGGCATCAGCCATGGTCGGATCGTTGTATGGGACAAGAATTCCAACGCACAGCACGCCGAGCACGAAGAACGCCGTCAGTCGGTAGAAGACACCGTTGAACGCCTTTGGCAAGACGACACGAGGATTGATCGTCTCACCGGCCGCCATGGAGACGTAGTCTGGCCCAGCAATAGTGAAACTAGCAGCGATCAGTGCCGACAAGAAGCCAAGGAATTTGCCCGTGTCGCCAGTTTTGTAGTACTCGTTGAAAGCACCGGGCTCGTTCCAATACCGGAAGCCAAATCGATCTCCAAGCGGGTTACCTCCGACCATGACGATGAAGGTGTAGAAGATAAGCCCAATGCTGAGGAGGACTTTGCCCAGGGAAAGCCAAAATTCGGCCTCGCCGTACCATTTGACCGCAAAAACATTGATAACTCTGCACAGAAGGAGATGAGTGAGTCAAAGGGCACTTGTGCGTGCGTTTCTTTTTCTGGAGGCTTACGTGTAGAGCACAAGAACGATCACGTTCATTGCAGCAACTGGGATGACAGTCGTCCAGTATCGCACAATCAAGCTGATGGCGACAATTTCAAAGGGCACGAGAGCGGCTTCGAAGATGAAAAAGTTGTAGCCAGCTGCAACACCGAGCGCCTCGTCGACATACCGACCCGCGAATCGAATGAACGGCGAGGAGATGGGCAGATAAGTGACCATCTCGGCGAGACCTAGAGAAGGGGGTAAGCATGAATCTTCCGCTCTGATTCTTCATTGGCTTCTGCTCTAGTGGGGGTTGTATTCCACTGCCAATATCAATTCCCGGATAGAATAGTAATTTCTTAGGCTTTGGGGACCTTCATGCAAGACTGTGGGCAGGGAAAAGCTTCTGTGACAAGCCTTGGGGCTTGATGTGGGCTCGGACTGAAAGGTTGAGGAGGCTTCTTACAGACTGTGATAATCAGAATCACGCAACTCCTACGAGAAGACAATGTAAGACCTCGAGCTCAAACTCAACGTATGAGACGATTTAGGGCATTCGGCAGCTTCAGTCTGGGCCAGGTTGGGTATGTGATATTGTTCAGTTGCATGGGCTTCGAGTGGGGAGTGGCGCAAATGGGAGTGAATCTGTCAGGCGATCTTTGGCTGTCTTCGGGGGCTGTCGCTCTATGCCTACTCGGCTTGCTATAGAGTCATAGTCGAATACTGGCGAATCATCCATTTGATTTCGAGAGCGATATGATGCTGCTCCGATTACCTATTTGTTGATCATCTGGATCGATCTGCCGTGCTCGATTTCAAGGCGGACATGGTTGGCCATGCTCGCTGCGCAGTTTATTGCATGCAATCGTGAACCCGACCCAGACGCAGGGACGTGGGAAAAGAAAAGAGCAAGAGACGCGCGAAGCAGCACTTACCAAATACCAAACCCGAGCAACAGACTTGCTGGTCCACTAGTGCGAAGACTGTTCCCAATCTGCACATACAATGCTGTACCAATTGTGCCTCCAATGCCGATCAATTGTAGATGGCGCGGTTTCAACTTGCGTCGTGTATGATCATCACTCGCTTTCATGGAGCCATCATCGATTGACGAAGCTGCATTACCCGCGACACCCCTATTCACGACTACATCTTCCACGGTCGATGCTTTGCTGGGCTTGCTTTCGGGGTCGGGACCGTCCAAGGGTGACTCGGTGCGCTGTATCGAGGCAACGATGGGGGAATGAGCGCCGAGATCTTTCTCGTGCGACATATTGACGGTCAACCCCTCAATTCGTTCTTGCAGAGCAGAGTCCTGATCTGATCAGCCGGGATTCACAGAGCACAACAAATCGGCGAAGAACAGAGATCGGAGGGGTTGAAAGAGATGGGAAAAATGAATGGCCCAATTGCAAAATCATTCCAAACTGGGAAAGTCAGTCACGACACGCGGAAAAAAAAATCATTTCACCCCTCCTGGCCCTCCGCTTTCTGCTTCTTCTTGTTCTCCTCCACCCACTTGGCAGAGTTTCCCTCTGAATTGCTTGGCAGGCTATCCATTTGCGGAGCAAATAGAAGCATCTCGGAGAGTCAGTGCCTGATCTCAGCCTCTGCGCCAGACTATCTGGTAGGAGGCAGTGGCACGCTAGTGTACGACTGTACCATGCATTTGCATCCTGATTGGATAGACTGCACGCCCACGCGCGAGGATGGCTTTCCTCTTTCGGCCCGAACTTGACTGCTTACGGCGGAATGCTCCACCGTCACCGCGATGGATGCGGGAGTTTTGCGCTGCATGTGCCGAGATCACTGCAATGTCAAAAGTTGGGCCATGCTCGTGTCTGAACACCACTGCCTGAAGAGCAGAGACGACTCTCATTCACGACTTCGAGGAATGATCAGGGAAGCTTGATTTGCCGCGCACCGTGTGGAGTCCGTTGTTCATGTTGGAGGGTTTCCACAGCTCCGCAGCTTCTGAATGCGGGTGGGTCAAGAAACGGAGCCGAGGCTAGGCGCACTGCACTCTCCAACATGGACGGCGTGGGGAGGGTACGCAAATCTGGAGAGGATCATGGATGAGGGACGACTGTAACAAAATTGGTTCAAGACAGCCTTGAAAGCCTCCAGCTCTCATTGATGCAATGCGCATGGGAGCACCAAACGAGGCGATCGTCCGCTCGGTGGGCAAAGGTAGACGGATGCACGAAGCAACATTGACAGCCGTCAGCCACCAACGACGGTAATAAAGTTTCGTTGATCAAGTACAGGCTACGGCGAATCTTATTCCTCGTTCTCGAACAAAAAAAAAATCCAGCAGATTGCGATTATGCGTCCACTATTCTTGCCAACCATGCATTAGAGGATTTACTCAGTAAAGATGCACAGGCGCGGTCGTGGGTGTGTTGTAGCACTCACGATCTACTACCTCGGCCTCAATCTGCGGGCCTTACCACAAATCTAGCCTCTATCGACCGCATTCAACTCTGAGAGCTATGTAAACGTATTGAGCAGGTAGACACGACTGGAATTGAAAAGCGAGAAATTTAGGATACAGAGCCGGTTTCCTCCCATGCGATTCCCTTCCAGCGCGATTCACACCATGCCCGAACTCAGAATGCGCCTCGACAATGCCAAATAACCAGGTGTATCTCATGAACAGTGGATGGAGTATCCCAGTCGTCATATCCATTGCAAAATCAAAATTCAAACGCCACAGGAGAAGTTCGTAAAGGTCTTTGAAATTTAAGGCCCGCAGAAGACCGATGCAACGTGCCAGGTAAGTCTTTCGCAAGACTTGAGGAGGATGATATTTTAACCGCCATAGGCGATAAAGATAGAGCGGGCACTGGCGAGGGTCGCCCCCAGACAGAAGTGGCTGCCACCACCAAGAGAAACAAGCCCAATCACTGGAGGAGCGGATCGCGGAAGTGCTTCTGGGAGTTGTTGGCTCTTTGGATACGAGCAAGGTATCGGTTCTCGGACCGCAGAGCACGGGTGCGCTCACGGCGCTCCGCCGACCGAACCTTTTCTCTCGTATGCTCACCGACGCCAATCATACCAGTACCACCGTTGGCACGAGTGATAAGAGCGCGGTTCTGGTTACGCCCACGAGGCTTTTCATCCTCATCAATCTCTCCGTTGGCAATCGCCAGTTGGTGTTCGGCCCGTTCCTCAGGAGTGGGATAGTTGTTGAGGTTCTGGCGGTAGTACTTGGCGAGCGAACGGTGGCCAACACTGCGGCCAGAGGGCAGGTGCAGCTCATATTCGTCTTGGTAGACAAGGGGTGCCTTGCGGCGTGAATCAAGCACGTCATCCTCATCAACCGAGGAGGCATCCGTCTCCCAACCGTCATCATCTCCGTCGGTTTTCACCTTCACACCGCCAGACTCAGCCATGTCCTCATCTTCGTCATCATCCTCTCCGTCCGAGTAAGTACTGCGGAAATCATAATACTGTCCAATCTCGATCTGCTCTTCTTCAGCCTCAAAAGCGATCATGCAATGACCCTTGTCTCGCATGTGTGTGCGAGCACCTTCGGCGTTGTTGCGGATCGCGTGGCAGTAGAGACATTCGTGATTCTCAGTGATCTTGCGATACAAGTAGTGGAGAAGACCATTGAGATCAACAAGGTAGTCTTGCTCGGGAACGAACATTCCGTGGGACTTGTACATGTGTTCAACGTTAGACTGGACGTCGGCAGACTCGGTCAAACAGAACAGGCAGCGGGCGACCGAGAACTCAGTTTTATCATTCTGCATCTCGACATCCTCCTCTTCCTCTTGAATAGTAGTGGATTGAAGCCCATTCGTGACCTTGGCGATTTCGCTTTCGCTGGGCTTGGCGACCGGCTCGCCCATCGAGAATGCTGAGCTCAACACTGAAGCGTCGTCGCCATCCTTCAACAGCCGGTGCTCACGCTGCTTGTGCTTCGAGCTCTTGACGTGGTTCTGGTAGGAGTTCTCGCTGTAAAACGTCTTCTGGCAAGGGTGGCAGGTTTTCTCAAAAGAGGCTTTGGCGGCGGCCTGAGTTGAGTTGGCTTTGGCAGCCAGCACCTTTTCGTTAAAAACCTCAAGAGCTACCGGCGGGAGAGAGGCAATACGGCGCTTCATGTTGTACAAGCTGTAAAAAAGAGCATTCGTCAATAAAATGGACTTTCTGACGCTGATGTCTTGACTTTCGCCACTTACTGCCAGTCCTTCCGCATGTGGTCTCGTTGCGCATCGCTGCGGTGGAAAGCAACCAGACAAGTGTTGCAGGTATAAGGCAGATTGGCGGCAGCACCGCCGGTCTGCTGCGTGGTTGTCGACATGACTCTCGTTATTTTGGGGACACGGGTTTTGGGTGTTGTGTTGGTCGAAAGATGGAAAAATCCTAATGTGGAGCGAAGTTTTTATCGCAGGCGGGGTACCAAAAATCTTCGGATGTAAGGCCTGATATAGGCTTTTTTTTTCGCTTAACCCAATTCTTTTGCACCTGGAGTCTTCTTGGAGGCGATGGAAGCAGCTCGATCCAGTAATATAAATCTGAGGATCTACTGAGAATAGTTGCACAGTAGGGGGCAAGAATTTACTTACATTTCTTTGATTAACAAGCAGCGCTTATCAACCACTTTGCAGCCCGATTCCTATCAAAGATGACGCTTTCCCTCCCTCGGTCGGAGCTTAACCAGATCGGGTGGAATAGTGGCGACTCAGCCACGTGACTCATCGTGTGTCAGACTGAGAAGTGGTCAGTCATGGAAGCCTGAAACCACAGGCGTCCACAGCCATGGCCGCGGGATGCCTGCCGGCCAGGTGGACTTGGTAGCATCACCGCAGTAGCTCGGGCAGACTCCGGCATTCTTCATGTAATCGCGAAGCTAGCGACCAGGGCCGCCAACCCCGTTCTTTATTTCTCTGACCAGATTATGTGTGGACGATTCCACGATGACGAGGCTTCATGGAGCGTCTCTTGACAGTTTAGGCGCCACAGACTCTGGTGGTTGCGAGCGACCTCAGCATTGTCGGTCGAAGGTTCCGCCAAATGCTCCGGAGATCGTTGTTCAAAACACCGTCGAGGTCACAGACCCCTCGCGAGTTCTTCCGTGGCATCGTGATGAGCGTCGAAGGAACTTCAACTGGCTGGTGCGAAGGTGTGTTTCCCCCCAGCCTACAATTGTCATCTTGAACCATTTCCGTTGCTTTGCGGAACATCGTCACGCTAATTGTGTATCTGTCGTGTTAAAGCTACAAAAACCAACTCCTCTACGGTTGCGATGACGCCGGATGTCGGACCCCAACATGCGCCAGTCGACGGCGACGAACCGGAGAAGGTCCCTATCGTCGTTACACCGAGCTCAGCGCGCGAACTCTAGCTTGTTATCTGGCTAGCCAAGATGACCCGGAAAGCGGGCTTTGTCGCAGCCATTCACGATACATCTCCGAAATCAGGGTCGCTGGCCAAGCTCGGAATTCTCAACAGCTGTCCAGAGTATCACAGACGCGAGCCACTCCAACCGCTACAGAGCATGATCGGCGAAGCTCTCACCCTGCCCGGAATCAGGGACAAAGAGACGGGTTGGAAGCCAAGTCGACTCGCAACTCCAGTCGGACCGAGGAAAACAATGCCTCTCGCAATGACCCTCAGGCCTGGGGCTTGCAGAATCCCGACACCAGTGCTGAGCAACACCCCAAAGACCCGAAATCGTTCACACAGAATCTCTTCGATACCTTGTCATTACGAATGGTTGAGTGGCTTCCGTTACGGCATACTACTGAGATCACACCTCAGTCGAAATGCCAATCGACTGGGCGCCGTAAAAGTCAAAGCTCTCAAACGGTGGAGAGGGCGCATGGTAAAACATCGGAACAATCGCATCGGATCTCAAGCAATTTGAACTCCTCGCTTGCCAAAAGCTCCCCGCCACGCACGCCCTCCTCTCGAACCTCGGGGACATCAACGTCAGCTGTAGAGTTGACTTTCCAAAATCAACATGTTAGGCGGCTGTCGGTTCATGACTCGGAACATCGAAGGCAATCATCCCGAACTGGTGTGGATGAGAGAAAAAGACATGAATACAAGAGCACGAAGGTATCTTTGAACCCGCAGTTTGCATCGGAAGAATTTCATAGCATACCTTCACCCCCAGCTCTGAAACACCGTCCACAAAAACATCGAGGCAGGACAAGTGATCCGGATCACCAAGCCAACAAAGACCGCATCAAAGGCCAGCGACGCGTCTCGTGGAATAGTGAGAAACTCTTTGCTGAGACAACCTCTCGTGCAAATTGCACAACAGGTCAGCCGTCCAGCTGTCCGTCAGACTGTGAGATAGAGACTCCGACCAATCGCAAACCGAAGCATAGTTCTATGCGGCGCACGCAGGCCGTGACTCCGCTAGCTCAGTCTATCTCCCATTTCACCCCGGCTATCATCGACGGTCTTACAAAGATTATGTTTACATCAGAAGAAGACGCTCGGATCTGGCAAGAAGAGCTGGATCGCATACGATCCCAGGGGAATTTTGAGACCCCTGATTGGAGACTCGCAACCCCTTCCCAACGCCAAGCATATCCTTTTGTTGCTCAGAGTACGTTTTTTGTCTTTAGCAGTTCCACACAGACGTTGCAATCATTTGGACATGATGTTTCCCCTCCGGACCAAACATCGAACCAAATGAGCAAGCGTTTGGATGTTGCGAGGCTGCGAGGCTCATTGCAACAATTGTTCTCACTTTGTCCCTGGGACATCGCCCTTGACAGCCTGTGGAATCTGACCGAGAAACTGTTTGTCCCTCCGGATGATCTGACACAATCAGCTCGTCCCTCGCGACGCTCTTCCCGTAGCTCTACAATGAGCTCTGCCCCTCCCGTAGTCAGGAGACTCTCCGAAACCGCCAACAACGATCATTTATCTGATGCAGATGCTGCCCACATCGCGACGATTGCTTTGTTTGTGCTGGTCAGTACAGTTCCCAGTCTGGATGAGACTACCTGGCGTGGCATTTTGCGGATGCGGGCGTCTGGCAAAATTGCCTCCTCTGCCGATCTTGCCAATTTGAGCTCTGAGCTCGCTCAAAAAGCAATGGAAGCTACAGATCAGCTTGAGCACGATTTGGGGCTTCGCCTAATTCACCGACTCGTCCGTGCTCTTGTCGCTCGGCTTGCTTATAGCGAGATCTCCAAGGCCCGTCAAGTATACGGTCTGGAAGGTCCCCAAAAAAGACGCGTTAATGTCATTGACCGCATCATAGATCACCTCAGTGAGCAGCAAGCTCAGGAATCATCAGATGAGGACCGATACCCCCTCGGTCGTCCGGGTCCGATTGCTCTCATTGTGGAGTGGCTACGCACCCTTTTTCTCCGTGAATGGGATGGCAATCCGGAATTATCCAGGAGTAGTGCTGCTGGAGGTGCCGTGCAAATTTTAGCTTCGATGTTCAAAGAACGAGATCGGCTTGGCTTGCTTCCGGAAGACTTTTACACCCCAATTCTCGCCGAGAGGCTGGATCCCCTCGAAATGCCGGTGTCTTGGGTGGGCGACCCTCCCAATAATCGCTCTATGCACCTTCTCTCCCATCCCTTCCTCTTCCCGCCTGCTACCCTTGTGACCTATTTCAGAGCCCTGAATTACTCCGCGATGTGCAAATACGTTGAATCAGCAACGGCAACGGGACGCCATGTGACCCAGACGGCACTGCACAACATCTCTATATCCAATGCTAATGAGGCATCGCTCCTCGCCCGAATGAAAGTTTCCATGTCCACCTATCTTGTTCTCGTGATTCGTCGCGACAATATTCTCTCGGATGCCTTGAACCAGCTCTGGCGGCGAGAAAAACGAGAGTTGATGCGCCCGCTCAAAGTCCAGATGGGGATGGACGAGGGTGAAGAAGGGCTGGATCACGGCGGTGTCCAGCAGGAGTTCTTTCGTGTGCTGATGGGTGAGGCCCTTGATCCAGCCTACGGCATGTTCACGATCGACAGCCGTTCTCGGACATCCTGGTTCCGGCCTTGTTCGTGGGAGCCGTTGTACAAGTTTGAGCTTCTCGGCCTGCTCATGTCCATCGCTGTGTACAATGCCATCACACTCCCCGTCAACTTTCCCTTGGCGTTCTATCGAAAGTTGTTGGGTCTCAAGGTCAAGCACATTGATCACATTCGTGATGGCTGGCCGGAGCTCAGCCATGGCCTTGAAATGCTGCTGAACTGGGAGGATGGGGACGTGGGTGATGTGTTCGTGCGCACGTATGAATTCAGTTTTGAATCGGCGGGTAGCATAGAAACCATCAATATGCAGAAAGTGGGCCGTGATGGAGCCTGGCCTGTTTCCAAACCAGACGGTGCACATCAGTCTGGATTTGGCGGCGCTTCGAGAAACGAGTCTTGTCTCTCCCAAATGGTGTCTGCGCGTTCATCCTCTCCAAGTGCACTCGAGGGAAGAGGACTCAAGGACTCTCGGCCTCGCAGTCCAGTCGGATCAGTTCACTCTGGGCAGGCTTCGTCTCTACCTTCGCCGGTCACCCCTGACGTAGAGGCTCCCCTTGTGACAAACCAAAACCGTGCCCAATTTGTGAAAGACTACATTTTCTGGCTCACCAACAAGACCGTCCAACCGCAATTTGAGGCATTTGCCCGAGGCTTCTTCACCTGCCTCGACCGCTCTAGCTTGACGATCTTCACTCCCGAGGCTCTGAAAGCCGTGGTGGAAGGGATTCAGGAGATTGACCTCGCCGAACTTGAGCACCACGCCCGCTACGAGGGCGGATTCGGGCCGACTCATCGGGTCATTCGCGACTTCTGGAGCGTAGTTCATCAGTACTCCGCGGAGAAAAAGGCTCAACTCTTGGAATTTGTCACCGCCAGTGACCGTGTCCCCGTCAACGGCATCTCGACCATGATGTTTGTCATTCAGAAGAACGGCGTTGGGGATATGGTAAGTTGCATTCCTGAGGGGAAGGAGCTGGAATCGGATCTTTGATCACTGACTTGTTTTGCTCTTAGCGTCTTCCGACCAGTCTGACATGCTTTGGTCGGCTGTTGCTCCCCGAATACAGTTCTAAGGATGCGTTGGCAGAGAAGCTGGATAAAGCGCTTGAGAATACCCGGGGGTTTGGCGTTGCATAGACCATTACTCATTTCCATGGACCCATATAACAGTGTACCAGTTCTACTGTCCTCTCATATCAGCACATACTAGCACAGAGGCACATGTTCAAGCAACTTGCTGAGACTTAAATGATGTGATAAATCTACAATCATATATAGATCCGAGCGAGTCGAATCGTAACTGATCATTTATCCGCGGAAGTATTATCCAGGACGCCTGGAACCCGACCCAAGCGCCATTGGCCGTCCTGCTCGGTGGCAATTTTTTTTTCTAGAAAACTGGACACCAACAAAGTGAATGGAAGGAGAGGTGACGGGACAGAACCGCGTCATTCGTATGGCGGAGGTCTGCCGTCCGACCCTCTCTGACTCTTCGCCGCTAACTCCGAACTCATCAAACATTTTTTAATCCGTCACTTTTTGACCCTCATTTCTACTGTCCTTGAATTATTACCTAGATTTCGCATATTGGCAGCCAGCTGCTAGGTTTCCAGAAAGATTCATTTGTAAGTTCCTTCTGCACGTTCATCCTCTTATGGTATTCAGATTGCAGGGCCTTGCAACGAGTGTCATCTGTCTTCCCCGCTACCCCACGTTATCCGATCTCATCAGAGTCATCCAAGATACAGTTGCGTTGAACACAGTTGGCGGTTCTCGATTGACTTTATTGCTCACTCGGGAAAGGGTTTGAAACAGGCGGGCTTTTTTGTCCTTAATTGTCTCTCGGAATTTCAATCTGTCGCCATGGCGCCCATCATTCACGCTGTCCGTCACGCTCAGGTACGATCACAACTCCGGTTCTTTGGTCGTGTGGAGGTGCTCGGGAGCGATGCGCGATTATCCATCGTTTACCAGGCTGCAATTGATGTAAATCTAACATTCTTGTCGACAGGGTGTGCACAACCTTTGCACTGCCAACCACGTCATCCACGATCCTCTTTTGACAAACCTCGGCCATGAGCAATGCGCCCAGCTTGAAAAGGCCTTCCCCAGACATGCTCAAGTGGACTTGGTCACTGCTTCGCCTTTGCGTCGAACAATCTACACTGCCCTGGAGAGTTTCGCGCCGGTCTTCGAGGCACACCCAGATATGAAGCTGATCGCGCTACCCGACGCCCAGGAGACATCCGATGTACCCTGTGACACTGGCAGTGACGCCGAGGTCTTGGAGAAGGAGTTTGCTGGAAAGCCTGTGGACCTGGGGTTGCTGCATGATGGTTGGAATGTAAAGGTAAGAAGGAACCTCAATGCGAGCATGTTTGGTTCTCTGGAACTCCAGGCTAAAGAGATTTTTTTGATTTCACAGGAGGGCCGTTATGCTCCCAGGGCAAAGGCTCTTAAAGAGCGTGCACGCGCTACGCGTCGCTGGTTGAAAGCCCGACCCGAGAAGGAGATTGTTCTCGTCACTCATGGTGGATACTTGCATTACTTTACCGAAGACTGGGAGGACAGCAGCCAGTATCAAGGTGAGTGTACACTGGCAGTACTAGACATGGCGAGCATATCAGTAGAATATAGAAACGACACGGCCAGAGCTGACAATCCCTTTCACCCATGTTCTAGGCACCGGTTGGAAGAACACCGAATACCGCACCTACACTTTCACGGACGAGGATCACAACGAGGACCTGGAGGGCCACCCAATCGACGGCGACAATGCCACATTGACCGAGACACTGGAATCCCGCCAGCGACGAGGCAAGGCTGGTCCCACGCCGGATCGCCAGCAGCAGAAGACACTTTACAAGATTGGTACGCAGGGCTGGGACGACCAGGGCCTGCAGATGAGTACCGCGGAGAGGGATGCCGCGAAGGTTCCGGAGGGCAAGGAAGTGGATGGTGTGCGTGTGTAGAATGTTCGGCGAGGTTTGTCTGACTCCTTGCCGTTCATGAGACTCGGGCAGTGCAGTATTTTTTTGCGAGATGTTTATGAACATTGGCATTGTGCTGTCTCTTGAACGCTGCAATAACGAGTACATATTGATAGATCAGTCAAGATTAGATGAGCATGTTAATAGACCATTTCAGTTGTTTGTGACTTCGATTGCGACCGTTTTGACAAGCCCATTGTTTGGCTCCACTGTTTTGTCGTGGTTTACCTATCCCCAGATCGTTTTTGTTAACCCTCGCCCAGTGTATCCCCTCTATAATTAGTTCGGTAGTCCCATTGGGCGAGTCTTTGTGTCATTGTCTTGGATGCCTTTTTTTCTGGCGCGCATGGTCTATTTTTCGCCTTGTGAGGGCCCTCCCAGCCTTACGAATCTGACACAAAGACAACCACGTGGGCTCATCAGTTCAAGGAGCTTAAAGATCTTTCGTCCAAATCCTTGCATAGAGCGTCCTTTGTAATGTGAAACCTGAAGAATGGTCATTTGCTGTCAAGTCTGAAACAATTCACAGCACCCTCGACAATGCATACATTGTGATCAAAGGGAGTTGAAGCCCGAATCGTGTCTATTGTCGCAACTGCAACCTGCAACTCGAGGGAGCATATAATGGCCATGCAACCTCCCCCCGGAAGGAAGCAGATTCCCAGAACACCATCCATTTCCGCCAGAGTCAGGAGAACGAACAGTCCACACTCCCACCTGGGCTTCCTCTTCACAGCAGACAAACTCTTCAATTGACGTGTTTGCAAAGGCTAAATCCCTTTTTCCTGTTCTGGGGCTTTTCCAGACATACCTCGTGGATGGGAGTTGGAGTTGCTTACTGGCTTATAGATACGGCTCTCGATGCGCAGAAGTCTGCACACTTTTGTCTTTTTTTTTCGTTTATCGAGACTTGGTTTGAACAGGGTGAGTCGCCCCGTATCCTCGCAAGTTCGCTGACATTCTTGCACAGATTACGAACTCCCTCATACGAATGATTCTTTATTCTTTATGGTCTCATCAGGTAAGTTTCCTCCCAACAATTGCTTATGCTGGCAGTAGTTACAGACCTCATCGCTCATCGCACCGATTGACTCCCTAGGAATTTCAAACTGCCTTTCCAGTTGCGAAAAATTGAGTAAATCCACGCTCTTGGCTGGGTTTATGCGCTGATCTCTTCGTGACCATACAAAAGCGTGACTAGCGCTACGAAAGTTTTTATTGTGAATTATTTGCTTGTGCATTTCGACAGGTAAGTTCTTCTCCCTTCCGCTCCCTCTACTAAACACGAGTCTCTTAGAAGAAAAGATCGATGCCGCCAGTTCATCGTCCGAAGAATTTGTCCCATGACAAAGGTAAGACCACTCCTCAGGTTTACCTCGTACGCTAATCTTTGACACAGGCGAAGAGTCCTTGCCGGGGAAATGAATCGTGTCAACTCCAAATCGAATCTTTGTTCTCTCTCGTCTGGACAGGTAAGTCTCCTCCCCCACGTCATCTCTGCTAATGAAATCTTGACTTAGATACGTCCATGCCCTGTTGATGTCCAAAACGAGTTTTTTCTTCCCCCACATGATGACAGGTAAGTTTTCTCCCCACGGTTTCTTATGCTGAACGTCGCTTTCTCAGGTTGTTTTGTGCCGATTCCGCGTTCTTCATACGAGCTTCTTTGGTTCTCTTTAAACAAGCCGTGGCGACTCTACTCTTGACCCTGTGCAAAATCCACGATTTGCCGGCGTGATCTCTAACTGACAAATGATTCTCTTCGCCTCACTCATCCTCCTTTTCCTCTCATGCTGATCATTGACTTCTCAGCAAAGCTTGCGCAAATCGCCTACTCAGAGCGAGATTGTACACTAATCAACCGCTAAGCTACCCCCTCAAAAGAGACTACGGATTCAATATCAGTACTCAGGTAAGTGCAGTCCCCACGGGTTTTGATATGGATTCGAATCTCTAGGGAACCCATCTTTCAACTCAGGTCTTTTTCACCGCACAGTTTTGCAAGGTATGTACCCCTCCATGCTACTTTTTCTACTGATTCTTGTCTTTTAGTTCATACCGACTATGTCTGGGTTTCGAGATGAGCACTGCTTTTCAACAGTCCTCAAACTTACCAGCAGCCGGGTTCTAGTTTCTAGAATTTCTATTCTCAGGCCGACGGAAGAATCATGGTCCTGATCTTGGACATGGTGTTCATTCATCTGTTTGAATCATAAGCCTTGAAACCCAGGTATGTCTCCCATCCCAACCTGCATTATACTAACAAAGCTCAAGAATCTCGGAAACAGCATCCATACATAAGCGATGAAAAAGTCCGACACCTTCACGAATCAGGTATTTCCGACATGACAATATCAGATCTAGCTAGGTAAGTGGTCCTTTCTCCGGGAAAGCTGACATGTCAAATATCGAAGAGTTTCTCAACCGAGTCTGCAAATGCCCAAAGGTACCCCATTCCGCGACCTGGGTGGTATCGGTCGGCATGTTTGGCTTTTCGATGGAATTTAGGGTTTTCTGTCAAGACAGAGCTAACGGGCAAGTTCCACGGATTTGAGGTGGATTGCACCGCCCTGTAACCAAAAGACAGAGTTTTCCGACCATATGACATTGTGAGGCTAACGAGGTGCATCCTGGGGTTTTCTCTTTCGCTTGCAGGAGTTTTCCATTCCCAGACCCTTGATCATGTTGTGGAGGCTTGTGCTACAGGTAAGTTTCATCGCCTACTTCTTGTGTTCATCGATGAGTGGCAACATGGTTGGCCCATTGATTATTCGTGGCTTCTGACGCCCCATGGGATGCTGCATGTCATGGAGACTGACATGAGGGTCGGCCCCGTCCATCATCTTGACAAAACCGGAAATCCCATATTTGACGATCATCACCTGCTTTGATGGGACCTCGTTACTCAGCCAGCGCGTCGGACGAGTCCACCGGCAGGTCAAAATTACTGGCCTTGAAGACCGATCGCCCCCAAGAATACACCTCCCGCTGCGCATCGATATATTTGCTGCAGTAAAGAACGCCTATCGCCTATCTGATGAATGCGACAGGCAACTAAGTTCCCGGGTACCTGCGACATGATGCGATCTGGAGACCAAGCAGAGAGCCGAAACGCACATACGGACGAATAAATGTACATATATGCTCAGATACTGTATGCTATGCTTTGATGGGCTGCTTTCCATGCAGTGCCATGCCGCATCTCCACCAGAGCATAGCCGTGATAGTGGATCCCCCCCAGAATCTTGATGCCTTCTCGAAAACTCGCGAACCAGGTTTTGCATGAAAATGAGTGGTCCGTCTTTCTGAGAGATTGTTCGTGGGGACGCTGCTGGGAAACCCATTAGGAGGAGCAGAATTAGGAAGAGGAGGAATAGGAGGAGATTTAGTCAATGCCTCAATGATAACCAAACCATCTCCACATTATTTCACACGAATAAGTCCGATCAGACTGCTCTCAAGGGTTTGAAGAAATACTTCCTATTTTTAGGCCGGTCGCCCATTCTGTGGCGCAGAGGATTTGCAGTCCATTGCGGGCATGGCCGCACGCGCAGTCGAGGGTCCACTCGGTGCAGCGGGGAGGTGCCTGGATCATGTTGATATAATAGTTCCGCCTGTTATCCTTTTTGCCCGCATTTCTGCTTTCTCCGCTGTGTTGGTGCGGTTGCGAATGATCGACGATGATTGATGAAAACCTTCCTAGTGAGTGTTCCCTTGCTGGACAGTCGGACATGTGATCCCCAGCTTCCACGTCAGCCGTCTATTCTCTCTCTCTCTCTCTCTCTCTCCGACAGCCGCTCTCTTCGTTCTCCTCCTTTGTCCTGGCGACGTCATGGCAGCGACTGCGCTCCGCTGCACTGAAATGGGCATCTGGTGATTCCAGAACTCCACGCTGACACCCTACGGCTTCACCTGTAGCGTTCTTTCTCAAGAGCCATGCCAAAAACACACACCAGAGTCCAATCTACTACCGTCAGAATGGAAACGAGGCTGAACCCGCCTACAACCTCCGGCATCTGGATCCGAGCCTCCCCACATCCAAGAACCACTACGGCGTCGCCCTCTACGATCCCTATGTGCCGGATATTGTTTATGGTGAAGTCGCCGTGACTCCAGAATGGACCCAACCGACCTTATCCGCCGATGTCATTCGCGCAAATGGAGGCGTCGTGCCGCCTCCCGAGCCCATCCTCCCGACCGAGTTTACCGTTCAGCTCTACAATCCCGACCAGCAGATCGTGATCAAACACAAGTCCAAGTCGTGGAATAAGCCGGCGCGATGGGAGTTTGAGATGCCCCAGCGTACCTTCAGGGTGCCATCTAGCTCGACCCTCGACCAGACCCAGAGTGATCCCGCAGCGGCGGACATCACCCCCAAGCTGCGGTTCAGCTGGCGCAAGGACGGCAAGCTCTCAAAGGATCTGTCTTGTCTGTTGCATGGGAAATCCACCACCATCCCGGACACGCGGACCAAGACTCGAGAACCGGATATCACAGTGGCATTGTTCCAGGGCCTTCGAGAGCTGACCCTCTACGAACCCAATTTATATCGGGTGGAGATGGAGGATTTCAAGGGTCTCGAGGTGGTCTTGTTGCTTGCAGCTGTAGCGATTCGGGACATTTTCTTTGGCTCGGTGAAGGAGACCTTTCACATTGTCGCGGGCTCCCCTTCTGCCATTCCTAGTAGTACCGGTAGACCCGCGATCGGAGGCGTCTCCGGTCAGAAAGTCCCCGGAGCCCAAGCTTCATCATCTTTACCCTCGTCATCATCTCCCAAATCGGGCGTGAAAGTTGGCACCGGTGCCAATAGGAGACCCTCACCACCACGGCTGGTCATTCCTCAATCCTCGTCATCCGCCCCTCCGGCCCGTCCTGGACAAGACACCCAAGCCAAGAAAGAAGAGCAACGTACACAAGAGCTCCTGGAGGCAGAGAAACGCGCCTCCGAGGAGGCCCGGCGCCAGCGACAAGCCGAGATTGACGCTGAAACAGCGCGTCTTCAGCAATTATACGGCCAAGAGGAACAACAAGTACGCGCTAGAATCCAGTCCAACGGCAATACCCATGTCCATCACACAGATGATGTTCCCTCTGAGCGTCCGCACTTACCAGCTCGTCAAACGGGCCCGTCAAGACCGTCTCACGGTCACACAAGCTCTTACTCGTACATCCCCCCAGCACAGCCCCAGAGACGTCCACAAAATGCTTCATCTGCGAGGGTAAATGGCCCATACGTGCCTGGATCTGCGGCCGGGGGGCTTGATCCCCGAGCTCAATCTACAATCAATCTCATGCCCCCTCGAACCCAGCCCGCAAGACCTCAATCGACAGTGGGACTCCCCCAATTTTCCAGTGGGACCCAGGCGCCAGGTGGAAGACCGCCGCAGCCGCAGCAGCAGCAGCGGCCCAACTTGGCACCGAAGAAAAGTAGTCTCTTTGGATTCTTGCGGCACAAGGAAGAGGGCCCATCGAAGCCGAGGAACAAGTTGGACAAAAAACGAAGCTCGATGTTTTAAATCGACTTGTTTTAGTTTCCCTCTCTCTTGTCTGTGTTTTTTTTCTTTTCGATTTGTGTTCCTTTGCGATACCCTTGATTTCCTAGTCTCTTATCTTTCCTCCTCCTCCCCTTTATCTCAAACTTGATGAGGGCGTGACTTTCAAATGGAATGATCGTGGATCATGATATCATGATTCCTGATGCTCAAAGCTTTCTCGAATTGCTGGGCGCCGCTGCAGTATTCGTGACTTTTTTTTCCCGTCTAGCATTAACGTCCAATCGATCGTCTGATAACGGGACTCATACAAGCAGTCAAGAGCGGCGGATCTATCTATACAGTAGTATGCTGATATGTAGATCATATTTGGAGGAAGGTCTGTCAACAATCTTCTAATTCAAGCAGGATTCATGCTCATAGGCGAAAAGTGATGCTCAATGGAACAAAGCATTTCAAGTACCATACAATGCTGTGCAATTCAAGGACGAGACCTGTATGCCTGATGAACTTCGTCTGCTCATATGGGCTGCAGTCACGGGCAGTGGGCTATGGTAGATCCACTGTACAAGAAACGACTGTATGATGCATAATATAAAGAGAATGGATCCCAAGTACCTAGAGCCAGTACCTTAATCAAACGTACCAGTCAAAGTCGCATCTCTTCCATTTACAAGCACTATCAGTCTCCTAGGTACTTGATGTCACTTTCAACGATGGAAATACTGCATACTACCTACTTGATATGTTCGACATACCATCTCATAGGTAATACCCAATAGTTATTTTATGCCAGTATGTATCAACAGTCCAATGTACCACCTACCATAATGTACACGGCAAACACCGTCCTCCATGGTTGAGAAAAGACCTTGAAACCCGTGCACCACCCGGAAGCAGCAAGCCTACAAGCAGTCCAACCCTCCTCACCTGACACCGACACCAACAACTTTACCAAAAAAAAATGTTTGCTCTCTCTCCCCCATTAACATTGAAAAAAAAATACTCTGACCCTATCTCCCCCAAGCCATGAATTGAACCCACGACCTTGGTGTTCCCATATAACCTTGCAGTGATGTACCCCGATGCTCGACCCTTTCTTCGTCAATGCTCGGGAATAGTATCATGATGCCTAGGCTCATCACAGCACAAGTTATCAAAACTATCTCTGGACAACACTTCGTTTTGAATTAAAGTACAACTTTTTGATGAAGATTGATCAAGAGTCAGGAGGTCTATATTATGTTCTTCTTTTTAAAAAAAAAATATCAAAAAAATGTCCGCGGTTAGTGCAAGACTAGCCGACTTCCCACCCACCCAGCTTCCCGTAGGCACAACCGATAGTTGGGCAGCTCCACAGAGTTGGAAACTCTGCATCATCACTATACCAACTGTGAGTATCGGCCAATTCACCCAGCGGTCCTCCCCTTTCAGGGCGTCATCCCACTAGACTATTGTACCTACGAGGCTTAATAGCATAAACTATCCCTCCCCCTTAAGCTATCAAGAGGCCCCTGTCATACTGTCACGCCCCCATTTCCGTTCTGATACCACTCTTTCTCGCATGCAAATTAATGATAATCACGTCTTTTCTCTGGTTTGAATGCTAATTTCCTAACAATACAACCACCCACAGAATCAAAACTTCTCTTCCAGACTCCTTCCAACTTCCCCTTCCTTTCCAATCAAACTCAACCCCCATCACAGTTTAACAACACGTGCAGTCACCACACCAAGCATCCTCACAATCTCACCCATAATATGCACCGAGACCTCACGATCAGTGCCCAAAATCATCAACACTCTTTGCGATCCAAGTAGTGGGCCCTCATCCTCATAGCATGCGCTCCCGTCTTTGTCCGCAATCCTGCTCTCTACCTTGCTGCCCGTCTCATCGTCGGAAGACTCAGAAGACACGGTCATGAAATTGATGTTGACACCTTCCTGGCCGAGAATACTACCCACAACACCAACCTTGCCGGGTAAGTCGTTGTCCTCACATATCAGCAAATTACCTTCGGGCTCGAATTGCGCTTCGAATCTACCCAGCCGGGTAATCAGTGGACGGCCACCCGAGCAAGTGCCCGAGATAATGCGTGGACTAGATCCATCGTCTTGGGATCGGAGCAAGTTCTTAGCTCCACGTGTAAGCGACGACGCTCGAGAAGGAGGCCGTGCCACAAGAGTGACCAAGGACGAGTAGGAGGTGTCTTCGGTTGGCTCACGGAAGCGTTGCTCGTTGACAACGATACCGCGATCGTGGGCCACAATCTCCGCATTGACAATATTGACATTGGTACCTTCGGAGCCACTGACGGGGGCGAGAAGGCCTTTGATCAAGGCCGCGAACAGTGGTTTTGTGTTGGTGAGACTGGCCAGGTCACCTTGGTAGGTAAGCTCAAAGGTGTTTCTGTTCATGGAACCACCAGGGCGGCCATCATAGTGCTGAGTGTATAAGCTGCCCATTTTTTCAACAAGACGCACGAATGGCTGGAGCTTCTGGTACTCCTCAGGCAGAATCAGTGGCGCATTGACGGCACTTCGAGGCAGCGAGCCATTCACCAGGATGTCCACGACTTGCTCGCAGACGTCAATGGACACAATTTCTTCCGCTTCGATGGTGGATGCCCCCAAGTGCGGTGTTGCGATGACTCGAGGATGAGCAATCAACTTGGCGGTAACCGAGTCAGCAGTTGGAGGCTCGGTGATGAAGACATCCAGTGCGGCACCAGCAAGATGGCCACTCTTGAGCGTGGCAAGCAGGGCACCTTCATCAACGGTGCCGCCACGGGCAACATTCAGAATGCGGGAGGCTGGTTTCATCTCTGCCAGCTCTGTCGGACCGATCATTCCTCGTGTGGATGCAATGAGAGGTGTATGAATGGTGAGAAAGTCCACGATTGGCAAAAGCTCAGTCAAAAGACTGACCAGACGAACACCAGCCGCAGCAGCAACAGTTGGTGAGGTATACGGGTCAAAAGCAACCACCGTCATGCCGAGGCCCTTGGCCAACCGTGCAACAATCAAGCCCACTGGAAGAACAAGGTCAGCGTCTTGAACAACAGCAGAGAAGAATGGTGAAAAAGCCCTCGGGGTGGCTTGCCTTTGCCCAGGCCAACAATTCCCAATACTTTGCCCCTGACTTCGACACCCACAAACTTGCTACGTTGCCAAGTACCATTTTTCAAACTCGTACAAGCGTCCGGAATTCTTCTCGCCATGGCCATCATCAAGGCAATGGTATGTTCCGCGGCTGCACCAATGTTGCCGGATGGTGAGTTTACCACGACGATGCCCAATTTGGTCGCTTCCGCAACATCTACCATGGAAGACTGACGATCAGTAAACGAAACACTTTCGATCAATTGCTTTCCTTCTTCTTTTTCTGCTTTTCGCCTACCGATATTGTCAACTCCGACGCCGGCACGAGCCACTACCTTCAAATTCCGGCCAGCCTGCAACACAGCCTTGGTGACCTTGGTCTCAGATCGAACCACGAGGGCATCAAAGTTGGCAATGATCTCCAACAGGTTTGGTTCCGAAAGCGCTTGACGATACTCGTGTACATCGAGTGACTTTCCCAGCAATGCCAGACCATCTGATGACAATTCACCAGACACGAGAACCTTAGTCGGATGGCTCTCTGAGGAAGACATATTTGCGAGTAAAACGACACTAGAGGGGGGTCCAGACAAGGTTGAAGATAATGCTGTTTCGGGGATTTGATTGGAATGGAGGCCAAGTTTGTCATAAAGATTGACTTGACTCAAAACACTACAGACGGTCTTTCGGGGGGAAAGAGTTCTCGCCGTGGCAAGCACTCTTGACAACTTCTCATGTTGCAGGTGCCCCCGAAAGAAGACTGCTCTTTCCGTCCACCAAATCAAGGATGCACATCATACTGTGTGACAATCAAGTCGTGCTACGTACTAGTGAACCTCTATGGCTGCAAAGACAAGGATCCTGGGGATCTTGTTTTGAGATTGCGGCGAGGACGTCGAGATATCTATTCGCCGAAACTGATTCCAACGCCAAAGGGGGAGAAAGTGGACCATTCACAACGGCCCAATCTATACCCGTTTGGCTTTATGTTCTCTGATGGTAAGGTCCGTGGCCGTTCAAGTGAGCTACACCCGGATAGACTCAAATGAACTGAATCGACTGAGCGAAAATTGATTTTAGAGACAGGGTCATCATCGAGTCATGAAGATGCACGGTTGTGCTTTCATCGTGGGAGGCCACGAGCTCCTTCATAGACAAGCGCATAAGGCAGCTTCTTCCAATACATGGCTCAGAACTCAGGAAATGATTTCCTTGTGGGTCGAACTGTTCCTGCGCAGTCAAGCCCTACGAGCGCATCTGCATGTGGAGAAAATGAAAAGAGTATTTGACCGCGTGCCACCCATCACCGAGATTGAAGAGACTCGTCAACTAGATGGCATCAAGTGTGGCAACCTCCAAGCCACCAGGACTCTTTCCTTCTCAAAATGTGACACTCTTGCCCCCTTGAACGCCAACCAGTCTGCAGCACTCCAGACTCTTTTTGGCCCCCGCAATTTGCCGATTCTTTGCCGATCCAGCCATGGCCTGCGGCTGAATGGCAGGCGACAATTCAATTTACTGGGGGGGATCTCATTTGTCTCGCCCCGCAAGACTCCTCTTCGATTTTCTCTACATGATTCAAGTTGATGAGTCAAGTCACCTGCATCTTCTCTACGGCTCACTGGAATTCACTCCTCCGTCGGCATCTTTAAAACTTGGAGCAAAACCTTTCCGATCGGTGTGACTATTGGCTTGACTCTGTTGTATATTCCTCATCAGGGCCGTCGACCATATTGCGTCACATTTGCCTTTCAGATCATCCACTGGGTTCAGCCACAGACAACTTACCACAGAGTGAGCACCATCGGATGCCCTGTCGATCCTGGGGCAAAAAGACAGAGAGAAAGATAAAGAATTTGAGAAAGGTAGAAAGAAAAGACGGTCGTTCGTCTTCAAAAAAAGAAGCCAAAGAGCCAAAGTCGAATCAATCACCCTGGTGGAACTTTTTGCCGGCGGCGCGTTGCTTGGCACTTGTTCGGCTTCGTCTCTTGACTCTTTTTACTTCTGCAGCTTCCCACGTTTGCTGTCCACGCCCCCATTCTTGCTTTCACCCGACCGTTTTGATCCATTCCCACCATCTCTTTACCCTCTGCGAAACACTTGACGTGCTGGTTCAAGGAGTGTCGGGCGGCATTCCCGGAACCTCAACAGGACAAAAAAGGCTTGCGTCTTATAACGGCGCCAAGCCACGGGCTGGATCGACTGGGAGGAGTTCCCAAAAGGGTCAAGACAAGATTCTCCTGTGCTTGTCTTAGCTGGTACTCGACCGGACCAAGTTCCACTCATTTTCTCTCATTTTTCTTCTTTTTCCTCCCTCTTTCTTTTTTTCTTTTTTTGCCCTGGCTGTTGGATTTTGCTCACAGCTCTTCTGGTCCACCAGTCCCCTGAGAACTCGCAATCTCACCAGCCTCTTCTGCCCCGTCTTGTCATCAAATTGGCCCAGTACACCTCCCTACTTTAGCGCATAAGGCCAGCTCTTGTCGGGGCTTGCAGGCGTTAATTAGTTTCCCCCACAGCTTCCTTTCAAAGTGGATATCGCATCTGGTACTCCGCAAGTCGGCGACGCCAATAATTCTCCTCAGCGGCCACGCTATTTAAAGTAGCGCGCCCTCCCCCTCTCTCGCCGGTGATGCCATCGGCCGTCTGGCGATAAAGACCCCTCTTGCGCAAGAGTCATGTGCTTTTGAAGCTCACGCCATCGCCCACCATGGTCGGGGTCCCCCATAGTACTGGGTGTGCACTCTGTCGCGAGAGACATATCAAAGTGAGTCAGCACACGAATGTCCTCGGGCCAACGTGGCTCGCGCTCGTGCCGTTCGCTAGAAATTATTCCCTATCCCCGATCCGTCTTGCTCCATTTGTCGCACAGTGGTCCTGGCTTTCCAATGCCCAGCGACGGCTCAGTGCTAATGGTCTTTCGCAGTGCGACGAGGCAGTTCCGGAATGCACGCAATGTCAGCGATATGGTCGCACCTGCCCGGGTTATCGCCGTGTCTTTCGTTTCCAGGATGAGGGGCCAAATCTCAAACGCCGCCATCGCTCCACTGCACGCGGTCGAGGCCGCGGCCGCGGAGCCCCAAAGGGCCCTAGCACACCGGGCCCAAGCACACCGGGTACGAGCAACACACCTCCTGCTTCGATCACATCGCAAAGTGACCCTTCCAGCGCATCCAAACCGTCCACGGGTGCTGCGGCGATCGTGCGCGCCAATGCCATTGCCCTGATGCGCCGGCACTCCGCCGGAGTCACGCTGGACGAAAATGTCACCCCGTCGCTGGTGCGCAAGACGTTTCGCGCGGCACAACCTCAATTGTTCCTGGACTTCATCAGCGCCTCATTTCCCACATTGTACTTCCACAATCGATTTCGAGCGGGCAACGAGCCAGGATTTGCGGAGTTCATAGTGTTGAATTTTGGCCAGGATGCGTATCTTGATACGGCGATCTGCTGTCTGAGCTCGGTATATTTGGCCCATTTGACTCAGGATCCCGTGTTGATGCGGACAAGTCGACGCATGTATGGACTTTCGCTCAATGAGCTGATTCGCTCGTTGTCTCGTAATGAGCATGCGCTATCGGATAATATGGTGTGCACGGCGATGATGCTCAGCGTTTACGAAATGTACGCCCGCACCAGTCCTGATGCTTGGGTGGTTCATTCCGACGCAGTGAGGAGGCTGATGGAAAGTCGCGGGCCGGCTCTCCATGAATCTGGATTTGGGCGATCATGCTGGATTGCGTTTCGAGGCTTCCATATCGCGACCGCCGTCTATCAGGGGAAACCATGTTTTTTGGACCAGGATGAGTGGCAAGACTATACGATGCGGATCATGACGGAAGATGCAGAGAAGCCTGGTGAATGGTCTGCGTACGCGATCATTTCAGATAAAGTTTTTATGGAAATTGCCAAATGTCCGCGATTTCTCAGCGAGACCCGGCAAATCGTCGCGGATTCGACGAACACGGAACGAGATACCGTGGAGGCGCTGTTGCGGCGCATTCAGGATACGACTACCAAGCTCCATACATTAACCGCCGAGTTGCGTCTCTGCATCACTGCCCACGGTCAGCGACAACAGGGCATTGTTCGCCGCCCTAATACCTTTGTCGGCCCCGTACCGGAAATCTTCCCCGAAACGGGTCCCTCACTTCTCCTTCGCGGCGCTGAGAATGTTCTCGACACTTTGGCCCAGCTGCAGGACCGGCTGGAAGATACTCTTCGGATTCGGGTGATTGAGGAGCTCTCGCCCGAGTCGATCTGGGAAACTTCGGCCAGCGAGGGAAGCGCGAGTTCTGTCTCCCCGCCGCCTTCTTCCCTGGCTGGGAGTCGCGCAAGGACATTCACGCTTCCCTTCCGCATTTCTTCGGAACTTGGTCGGGGGCCTTCGCAGACGTCTGACCGGGACGATCCGCGTGCGGTGATTTGGCTGGATCGTGTTGCCTCGTCAATGGGTATGTTGGGCACGAAGATTTTGGAGACGGACTCGGTGACTGGTGACGTGGAGGAAGAGAACTCTCCTCCTGAACAATTATCTCCACCATGAAGGATTGGAGTGTGGCTGGTTTTCTTTTTATTTGTCGATCTCTAATAGCGACACGTCTTGTGTATTTCTACTTTGTGACCAGAGTGGTCTCAGCTGGTCTGAGTGGTCGGTTCTGATTTTGGATTTCTGGTATGAAATACACGTGTGCATCGCGTCTACGAAGGATATGCGGATTCGGATCTCATGTCTTGGAACACTTTTTTGCATGTCATTTGACTCGAATGTAACTATATACAATCTCGACAATTCTTGAAACCAACTCCCCAGAGAGTCACTTCAAAACCTCACACGTCTTTTGACTCCACGTTCTGGGTACTTCATGCACGCCCGGAAAACACAAAAATCATGAAAATTCCTAGACGTTTCCCTTTTGAATGACCCCCCCTGAGACCTAATACTCCAACGACTCTTCCAACAACTTCCTCAACTCTCCCTTCTCCGCCTCCAACTCTTCACTCAAATTCGGCGCCAGCATCAAGACTCGCTTCTGTGGGATCGTTCCTTCCACCAACCCATCGATATCTCCCGCCTTGAAGCCCAAGTCCTTTAATCCCCGTGGCTGGTCACCCAGCTTGACCAGGAACTTGGCAATGGCTTCACCCAACACTTCACCCGCGCTCTCGCGCTTGACGTTGGAAATGTCCACGCCAAAGGCCTCGGCGGCCGCCAAGTGACGGTCCGGATTCGAAGCCGCCGTGAATCGGAACACGGCCGGCGCAGTCACGGCGACCGAGACACCGTGCGGAATGATCGGATGATCCACATCATATCCGGCATGCTTGTAGCCTGGATTCTGGCTTGAAATCGGATAACTCATGCCGTGGCACAGATGCACGCCTGCGTTTCCGAAACCCACACCCGCCAGGGTAGCGGCCAGCAGCATGTTGGACTGGGCCTCGTGGTCATCTGGATCGTGCACCGCACGAGGCAGGTACTTCACGGTGCTGCGGAGGGCTTGCAGAGAGAAGATATCCGAGATGGGGTTGGCGCCTTGGTAAGCCGGTCGATTGATGGGGTTGGTTGGGCGGGGTGTACGCTCGTTGTACGGGATGGCTGTCCACGATTCGAGCGCGTGGCAGAGGACGTCCAGACCGGACGAGGCGTGGACAGCCGAGGGCATGGTGCGGGTGTTGAGCGGATCGCAAATACCCAGGGTGGGTTTCAGGTTACGGTGGGCGATGCCGGTTTTGGCCTTTTTGGAGACCAGATCGAAGATGGCCGTGCCGGTGGTTTCGGATCCGGTGCCTGCTGTCGTTGGAACGGCGACGAGAGGGAGAAGTCGCTTGACAACGGGCAGTCCTTTGCCGAGAGGAGCGTTGACAAAGTCGAGGAAATCGGCTTCGGGATAGACCGTGTACAGATTCATCAACTTGGCCGTGTCGATGACGGAGCCACCGCCTGGATTCGATCATGGTAAATTAGCTTTTCACTTGTTCTGTTCCCTCCCCCCAGAGGAGGGATATTTTGATTCTCGCAACCCCTGCAGAATTATGTGGGCGAGGGAAATACAAAATGAAGAAACATACCAACTGCAAGAAAGGCATCCGGCTTGTACGGTTTGGCAAAAGCAATCGCCTCCTTGACCGAGCTATCCTTTGGCTCGGTCCGAACTTTGTCGTACACGGTAAACTCAATGCCCTCCCTCGTCAACCCTTCCACGGCCTGTTTCATGGCATCCAGCTTGGCGACATTGCTATCGGTCACGATGCACACGCGCCGAGCACCCATGTTCTTAAAATCCATACCGACCTCCTTGGTGGAGCCGGGACCGAATCGAATGCTCGACGCGGCCATTTCAAAGGCATACTCCTTCTCACGGGAGGGGTCGGTGGGAGTGGCCAGATGACGCTTGACATGGTTCATGAGAGACGGGGTCTTGTGATGATGGTGATGATTGGGGTTGGAGTGACAGGGACAATTGGGGGGATGGGTATATTGCACTGTTGCGAGGAGACTACGGGCTCGTGTAGCGGCCGTTCGGGCCACACGAACTGCTGGTGCGGCCATCTTGGAGCTGAGTATTGAGAGAGAAAGAGAGGGAGGGAGAGGGAGATGAAGAGAGACACTTATGTTAGTAAGTGAGGTAGTTTATGTGCAAGAGAGAACAAAGAGGAAAAACTGGAGAGAGATGGGTGAAGATGAATACGTGAGCGAGCAAAAGGGAGAGAGGATTGAGTCCCCAAAAAGACCAGCGAAAAGGGTGAGAGAACAAGTTGGAGGCGTCGAGGCGAAAGAGAAAAGTTGGGGAATGTGAAGAAATGCGGGGAGACAAGGTAGGAGGCGGGGGAAGGAACCACAAGAAGAAGTAAAAAAAAAAGTATGGCGGCGTGTCACAGGATCGGCTTTCTCACCGAGGCGTACTTATAATCATTTAAAAGCGTATTCAATTGACATACACGGTGAGGTAACGGACCATGGAAAGTAGCTAGCGAGTGATTCTGCTTATTCTCAGCGGCCAAATGGATGGCGATCGAGACCAATCTATCCCTACTCCAAATCGAGATTCGATTCAACTCCGAGGAAAGTAAAATTGACTGGTGGATTACTACAGTACCTACTCGACTGTAGAAGTCGACGACACAAATGGCGGTTCCTGCGGAGAACTCCACACTCTCAAAAAGCCGAGGTACTTTTGTCTCCAATGACATCAGCCACAAAACGCTGACCCCAATTTGGAGCAACTGCTCCCTTCTACTGTCCCTTGATGGAGGAACAGCTCAGTTCGCTCTTCTTCCGGGAGACTGAGCATGTCTATATGATGATAGCTGCTCGATATGTTTTGCTCGGAACAACTTGAATGTCATATTGGAATACGGTACGAATATGATCGGTGTGTGCTGCCTTTCCCCACCGGTCTTGCAGTGCCTGGGCGGCAAAAGGATCACAACTGCTGATCTTACTCGGAGCACGCATATACGCGGAGAGCATCCCCGCGGAGCCCCGTGCTAGGCTGTAACTCGAGTCCCTACATATAGTATGTGGATATCTTGCAAATGACGCATCGCACATCCGCGGACCGTCGCGCTCAGTAATGTTCGAGTACATGTCTACAAAAACACAGGGCAACGGGGAAAAATTGTTTCGCAGAAAATTAACAGTAGAACCCAGACGAAGACTGGACGAACCAGTTCGAGACTTGGACGCTACAGCACGTGACATGACTAGGGAAGCGGTCTTCACGGGACTCTATGGAGACGGTCCAATTCACTGACATGAGAACTTTCGCTATATTTCATTCGTAGTAAAACAATGTTTGGCCTCTGGTTTGCTCGGAAAGGGTCCAAGCCCATTGTCGTTCGTGGCGGGTATCAATGTGGCCGGGCCTGCTATTGAGATATGAGATGGATGCATATTCATTCCTCGCAACAAAGTCCGAGACTGCCAATCGTGTTTAATCTGTTCTTCGTCATTTGTCACTTTCCACAACTCCCTTTCTAACACAGCGTCAAGACCAGATCGTTCGAGGCACTCTGAACTCGAACCTGACTTCCGGATGGAGGAACACCGTCGGCCCAGTTGATAGCTGGTTCTGCGGGCGCCAGCACAACGGGGTGGCCCTTGAATGGGTCTCCAAACACATCTGAGAGATCATACCAGACCTCCTGGCCATTCAAGTTGTATGCAAATATGGTCAATGGGGCACTGTTGTAGAGCCCATCCTGCTGGGTGCTAATCTTGAGGGCGACGCCGCCGGCGTCATGATCGAGACGGTAGGTCTCACTGTAGCGGTCCCCTGAAGAGACTGTCACCGGGGCAGGTGTCACTGAGCCGACCGACCAGACGTAGATGGCTGTTTGGCAGTGGTTCTCAATGATGGCCTGACCGAGGCTGGTGGTGCTGGAGGGCGTTGCCGGGGAAGCCACAGAGGAGGATGCTGGCGTCGGGATGGCTGAGGTAACGAGCGTTGAGGAAGGGAATGCGCCGTAAGGGACTTCACGGTCATCACCATTTGTAGCCGAGCCGGCGAGGGCGACGGATGCGAGAGAGAGCAGCTGAAGAGCGTTGGTGTAAATCATGATTGCGGTAATTAAGTAGAAGAGGCCTGAGATGTGGTTTGATGGTCGGGAGCTGTAAATTCTTATGGAATCAGGGGATTCAGTTGCTTTAAATGATCATAAGAGACAGCACGGGCATTATGTTTGCCCAAGTAGAAAGGAATGTTTCCTTTTTGAGGGCTCACAAGCCTCTGTATTCCGGTCTCCTCATGGTTGAAACACAAGAATTGAGAGGTGGTCCTTGCTCTGGAGACATCTAGAATGCAACGTTCATGCAGTCTGGTCGGTTAGCTTCCAAGAATAAAATAGAACAGTCGGTTGCTATAGAACCAAGGCTACAACGGCACACAAAAGCCGAGCCAAGTCGGAATCAAGGGGTAGTTTGGTCAGGTAGCATCGAAGAACCTCACAAGACCTAATATACCCTGGCGATGAAGCATATTGACTTTCCGCTGAAGTGAAACCGTGCTACACTATCTGGGAAGAGCAGGTTTTTCTTTTCCACTGTCGGCTTCTAGTTTATCGTGACTCTGTTGATAAACTAGTCCACTCGGCTGGAGGGTCTCGAATTCACTATAATCCAAAGGTACAATCCGACGTTCCTGGGATGTGGAATGCAAGTGGTATCCCAAAACTAACACAAGCTTGGAACGGTTTCTTGAATTCCTGCGCCGGGACCTTCTTGCCCAGCCAGGGGTATTGTGGCTCTTTGGAATGTGACTGGCGCAATCAAATCTCCGTTACCTCGTGCTTCACGGCATGTCCCGTGAGTACTTTCACTCCAAAATGCGCGATTTGAGGCTCTGCTTTCTCTGAGCTCGAGGGCATGTGGAGCACAGAAGGTGGTCAATGCCCACATAGAGGTGGAACTCATGTTGAAGACTTTGGTTGCTTTCTCAAGAGTCCTGCCAAGATAATTTGTCTTGTCATGGGTCCAAGGTGAATTCTCAGATCCACGCTGTGTGTAAGGCTTGCTGAAATAGCCGGATGTTTCCAAGTCTTCAGGGTGCCTAGTGACAATCAGCGGTGTGATTGATGTACCGCATCTGTGGACGAGCAGGTCGCAAGGCCGCGTCGACGAGCTCGGAAAACAGGAAAACAATTCATAATTGCAACTTGATGATGAATGATCTGGAGTAGCCGCCAAGACCATGGACAACTCCAAAAATACAACTATGAACGAGCGAAATGCAAAAATATTCCTAAATATGCTGAACCGCGGCAGTGAATGTTGCCCAAAGCGCAGATGCAATAAATGATCCAAGTATCACAGGCTATTCGAAAGTATTCAGGGTACTATAGAGTATATAGTATAGACTCTCAATTCTGACTCCCAAAAGCTGAAAATGTGCCTTGCCTTGAGGCACAACGCTTCCTCCAGCAGGCTCTCTGGTGATGCCAGCCCCAACCATGTTGCCCCCCAAAGATGAGATTGACCTTTCCCTCGTCAGTAAGTGGTCTAGTCAGCGCTCGGAAGGCCTTCTTCAATTTCGGCCTCATCTGAAGGTGAATGAGCAAGGCCCAATGACTTGATGAGGATGAACAACGGCTTGAGGCCTGTTCAAATCTCCGAAGAGAACAACGGCACAAGCGACTATGCTCATAGTACTGTGCGAATGCACACACAAACTGACAATTAAACGGGATGGCATGCCGGAGGAGTCAGCGACCGAGACGCGAATGCCACTCCTCGTGTGTGCATGCAGTAGTATTGCTGCATTTTTTTTGGTCATCCGACTTTTCACCATCACTTGAACCTTTGAGTTTGCGGTCTCTCGGTAAAGGATCGATACTTGCGCCCAGCACATGTGGGGTGAAGCCATCTGGCAAAGCGTAAAGATTTGCTCGATCACTGTTCCACAGCGAATTTTTTTGGATAGCAGTTACCAAGACTTGCGGGTCTCAAGCGATTGGCCCTTATGCAGATACGATTGTCGGTGGATGCATTCAAGCCACGAAAACCAATGAAATAAGCCCAGGCGACCTCCAGCTCCAGCTCAAAATTGCTCAACCCCCAGATTCGCGGAGTTTTGCTAGCGCAGCCGCAATGCCATCATCGAGCTTTTCAGCCGGCTTGCTTGGCTTGGATGGCGTATTCGTAGACTCAGCCATGCGCCTGCTTTCTTCCATAACAGACCGAAGCACCGCCTCGTCCTCATCCTCATCCATGGCTGATTCTTCTGGCATACGAGCAGCCCTTTGCATTGGCCTGGGGGCCTTGGAAGTCGGAGCCGATGCTTTTTTAGTGGTCTCAACCCTAAAATCTTCCCGCACCGCGTTGCACCATTGCTGAACTTTTTTCTCCCCCCAGCCAGGCACGGCGCTGATTTGCTCTGGCTGTGCGTTCACGGCATTCTGAAGACTTCCAAATGTCGATATCAGACTCGCTGCATCAGACTTGTTGATGCTCCGTGGTGTGGTCACAAATTCCACTAGAGATTCCTTATACGACTGTGCCTGCTGAGTGCGAATCGCAGTAGGCTGCGCATGTTCGGAGGATTTGAACAGTTCGAGATAATGTGCTGCTTCGGGTGCAGACCAACAGAGCATTAATGTGAGGTTGTTCACAATGGAGGTCTTGGATAGCTCTCTGAGGGGGTCTTCATGGTTGGGAATGTCGACCATGACTAGTACAATGCGGAGGTTGTACTTTCCCGCTAGAAGTTTGATTCGAGAATAGATGTATTCCGGATGGAGGCGGTGATATTTTAGTGAAAGAAACAACGCACAGGTGGTAGTCCCGACCACATAGTCGGCAGGGATATCAGCAAATTCCCACGGCAGAAGCTTGATATGGTTCAAGATGGGGTTGCCTTTTTGACGCGTCGAGACTAGGATGGCAGAGGGCCCTGACCGGTTCGGAAGAGCTTGGGGCTTAGGCTGTTGAACTTTGGGTTGCCCTGCCAATGGAGTACCTGGCTGAGAGGGTCTCGAGCCATCATTCCCACCGTCGCGAGCTTGCGATAGACTATCGTCCCTCGACCGGGCATCCATGACGAAGCTATTTGAGGATGTTGGAGCCGATAAAGCTTGGCCGCTTATCAGAAGCCGCAGCGCGGATCAATTTCACCGCCCGTCGGTGCAGCCTTTTCTGCCGCTAATTTTTTTGTCTCCGTCTCCGTCAAAAGAACGGATATTCGCATTGGACACTACTCGACATGGTCGAGTTGAATCAAAAGAGACTCCCATCCGATTCAAGTATTTCACCTGCCATGGACGGCGCAATGGAGACTTCACCAGCGAAAGCTCCTCAGGCTCCTGCCGCCGCAAAGCCAAACAAGACACTTTTCGTTCGATCGCTTCCTACCTCAGTTACCACAGAAAGGCTCACTGAATTCTTTTCCGACTCCTACATCATCAAGCATGCCACTGTGGTCTTGAACCCAGAGACAAAGGTCTCGAAGGGGTTTGGATTCGTGACATTTGCCGACTTGGAGGACGCCCAAAGTGCCCTTGAGCAATTCAACAACACCGATCTGGATGGAAAGAAAATCCGTGTCGAGTATGCGCAGCCCCGTCATCGTGAAATTGATGAGAAACTGGGCAAGAGTGTGCCCGCTGCCGCTGCTATTCAGAACAAGCAATCAAGAGAAGACCAGAGGACACAAAACCTGCCGCCCAGGTTAATCATTCGCAACTTGCCCTGGAGTATTGAGACACCTGAGCAGCTCTCCCGACTCTTCCTCAGTTTTGGCAAAGTCAAACACGCAGTTCTACCCAAGAAGGGTAACAAATTGCAAGGTTTCGGCTTTGTTGTCTTGAGGGGCAAGAAGAATGCCGAGAAGGCTCTTCAGTCCATCAACGGCAAGGAAATCGATGGCCGTCAATTGGCCGTTGACTGGGCTGTTGAGAAGGAGGCATGGGAAAAGGCAAATGGCACCAGTCAGGAGGAGGAACAGGACGGCGCGAAGCAGGATGACCAAGATGTTGATATGCAGGATAAGGAAGCATCCGGGGCAGACGAAGACGAGGATGTCGCTTCCGATGAAGAGGATGAGGATATGGAGGATTTGGATGAGGATATGGAGGAAGGAGCTGGAGATGACGCCGAAGACGAGGAAGAAAAGGAGGACGACCGCACCGAATGCACCATTTTCCTTCGCAACCTCCCCTTTACCTGCAATGACGAGTCCCTCTACGAACACTTTACGCAATTCGGGCCCCTTCGTTACGCCCGTATTGTGGTCGACCATGAGACCGAGCGCCCGCGCGGCACTGGATTTGTGTGTTTCTGGAAGGTTGAGGATGCCATCGCTTGCATTCGCGGCGCGCCCAAGACCAATCAACTTTCTGCTGGCGACAAGGAACGTTCAAAGCCCGCGATGAAGCACTCAATTCTTCAAAATGAGGAGGACGACCCCAGCGGCAAATACACGATGGACGGCCGTGTGCTCCAGGTTGCCCGCGCTGTGAACAAGAGCGAGGCGACGAGACTGAACGAAGAAGGTGTATCTCGCCGTCTCGTTCGTGACAAGGATAAGCGTCGTCTCTACCTCTTGTCCGAGGGTACCATTGCTTCCAATTCGCCCATGTACAAGAAGCTCTCCCCCTCCGAAATCAAGATGCGTGAAGCCAGTTTCAAGCAGCGTGAGACTTTCATCAAGAAGAACCCTGCCCTGCATCTCAGTCTCACTCGTCTATCTATCCGAAATATTCCGCGCCACATCACCTCCAAGGACCTCAAACAGCTTGCTCGTCAGGCCGTTGTGGGTTTCGCTACCGACGTGACGAATGGCCTGCGCGAGCCCCTCTCCAAGGAGGAGAAGTCCCGCTCATCAGAAGAAATGGAGGAAATGGAGCACATGCGGAAGACCAAGAAGCAGGGTATCGTCCGACAAGCCACAATTGTCTACGAGACTCGCGAGGGTACCAAGGTCCCCGAGAAAGGTGGCGGTGGCCGTAGCCGTGGATATGGTTTCATCGAGTACTTCACACACCGACATGCACTCATGGGATTGCGTTGGCTGAACGGTCACGCCATTGATGTTCCGGTCAACAACGACGAGGAGGACAAAGACCGCAAGAAGCGTTTGATTGTGGAATTCGCCATTGAGAACGCCCAGGTCATCAAGCGCCGCAAGGAGTTGGAGGAGAAGAAGCGCTTGGACAAGGAGAAGGCTCAGCAAGAGAAAGAAGCTGCGGAAAAGGAGGAGGCTGAAAACAAGGGGACTAAGAGGAAGCGCGATGGGAAGGGTAAAGACGGCGAGAAAGATGGCGAGGACGATGACGAAGAGGAGAACAAGGTGGCCAAGCGCAATCGCATCATTGCGCAGAAGCGCATGAAGCGAAAAGCCCGGCGTGGCAAGGCGTAAGGGGGTAGTGACTCCTGGTTTTGGAGGTTTTTCTCTTGACTTGCCATACTTTCTGCATTCTCTTATTTCGTCTCGTCTCATGTATTTAAAGATTTCCGCGATACCACGTCATGTTGGACATATAAAAAGCATTTGCGATTTCACACTTCAGTTTCTAGACGACTAAGAGCAAACATAGCTCATTGCCCGTCTACAATCGTACAGATTCATTCTCTACGCTCCGCAAAAGTAAGATTTCAAACAGCATTTCTCCCGCTTTATTCTCGCCTGCGAGGCTCGATTCAAGTATTCTTCGCACCCTCAACCTTGCCAACGATGTTATACCGCTTGCTGAAGAACGTGTACCACTCATCCAGCGTCGTCTTCTCCTTCTCATCCAAATCGTACCATTCGGGTACACATTCCTCAGGCTTCAACGAAGAGCGAGCCAGCGCCCTCGACGCATCTTTGCCAGCGAAGACTAGAAAAAAGTAGTATCGTATTAGATCATGATCCTGAGAAAGAGCGATCGAGTGTCTCGGGCCAGCTTCGTCGGGCACATTTCGCCCGCAAGCTCTCGCACATATCGGTCCGGCGCATGGGAACATGTTGTCTGTACGTACCGCGATATTGACCCGTCGCACCGTAGGCCTGGTTGCGGGAGACGTCGAACACGGTGCCCTTGATAGCGACCAGGGTTGGACGGCTGGGATCAGAGCCTGTACATAGCGAATGAAGAAGTTAAACTCTTGTTTTTTGGAGGCTTTGGCGGAATCTTGCAGAAGTCGAGCGTGCGGGGGAGGAAAGGAACAGAGGGGAGGTTGGGTTGGGTTGGGTAGGTAGCTGGGCTTCGTACCGTCGCATTTGGCCAGCTCTTCGGGAGAGATGGGATCATCCTTTGGCGGGTCCAATTGGACTGGGACCTTGGGAGCGAATCTTTCAGACATAGTGTATGGTCGAGCGCGTGGGTGTTGTAAAATGTTGGAGAGGGAGAGTGTCGTAGCGAATTCGCAGTTGGAGAACTTCTGCTTCGGTGGGCCGAGGGACGAAATGTGAGCGTGGGGTTGGCGGGGTACGAGGGGAGATAGCGGCCACCAATGGGGAAGCAGACCAGGTGCCTACTAACTACGAACTGCATGGAACAGGTACCATACTTGAATGTTTGTGTTGGCAAAGGACGGCGTACATGTCTTTGAATGAAAGGAGAACACGTGGTTGGGCCTAAACGTGTGCTATTAAGCTGATAATGTTCCCTCGATATCGAAGTCTGGTCTGTATCTCTTTCGCCATCACCTCCACATCTCAATTATTCAAATGTCCGAGCAAAAGACTCTCTCACTCGAGACGTGTTTCGATGAGTTAGAAGAGACCAACGGCGATGACGAATGCCGGGCTTGGTTAGATAGAGCTTTTGACTCACGGGCTGAACTGGCCGTGTTTGTTGCTGAGCGTCGACAAGGAGGAGGAACTGGACAATATGTGGGTTTCCTAAAGGGTTCCTTCAATTTTAGCTTCCACTTCAGCTATGGCGATGGACTGCCGGATGCCATTATTCGGTTTCCAAAGCCCGGACATACCTACGGCGACCGCGTATAGGGACGAAAAGGTCGAGAATGAGGTTCAGATCATGGAATATCTCCGCCACAACACGGATATTCCTATTCCTCGGGTGCATAGCTGGGGCTTAATGGCCGAGAGTCCTCAACAACTGGGCCCATACATCATCATGGATCATGTCAAGGGTACTCTTCTGTCGACGATCTTGAAACAACCCGATCAAGAAGATATGCTTCTGAATCCAACCATCGACAGCACCATATTAGAAAAGATCTATGATCAGATCGCCTCATATATCTTCCAGCTGTCTCAACTGACATTTGACAAGATCGGAGCCATCTCCAAGGACCATGTTACAGGCGCATGGCACGTTGGCAGAAGACCCCTAACATACAACATGAACGAGTTGGTCAGTGTCGCTGGCTACCCTGAGGATCAATTTCCCACCGCACCATTTGACCGTACAAGCGATTATCTGAAATCGATCGCGAACGAACACATGGTCCACCTCTGGACCCAGCGCAACCTTGCCGAGGATCCAAAAATCGCTCAGAAGCGGTTCATTGCCCGTCATCAGTTCGCACAGCTGATTTCAAAGTACTATCCCGAGGACGAGGATGGCGGGCGATTTATACCCTTCTGCGACGACATGCGACCCGCAAATATGCTGATTGATCCAGAAACACTCCGGATCACCGCCGTTCTCGATCTCGAGTTCACGAATACCATGCCGGCCGAGTTCACGTATGATCCGCCCTGGTGGCTGTTGCTTTCTGGACCAGAATTGTGGCTGGAGCGTTGCACGATAGAAGAGTTTATGACCCTCTATGAGCCTAGAATGGCGCAATTCCTGCAAGCTTTAGAGCGGGTGGAGATTGATACGGCGTCAAAGGGCAAACAGCCCGGTAGACCGTCTCTTTCTGCCCGCATGCGCGATTCATGGAGAACTGGGCGATTCTGGTTCGACTATGCGGCGAGGAAGAGCTTTGATGTGGACATCATTTATTGGGCTGCGTTACATCACGGCGGTGAGGGTGTTGAGTTGCTAGACGAGAAGGCACGTGCAGAGCTGGAGCCGTTTACGCAGACGAAGATGGAGCAGTTAAAGGCATATAAGGAGGAGTGTGCTGCTCGTTTTTCATCTGAGAAACAGGAATTATCTATGTCGTGATGTGATCTAATTCTCTATATATGTCACCAGTTTTCCCTGCACGTACGAAAACATGGAGTATTCATCAATCATGTCTGTTCTCGCGCGACTGATGCCACTCAGTATTCATGACTTTTGATCGGATCGATTGTGATGGATCATGGTCAGAAACCTAGGAGATGACTCGTAGCCCGGTCCTACCTAGAGCCTGTTGAGTTGCGCTATAATAGTATGATGATATCCAAGGTCGCATCCTAGGCGATAATGTAATTGTCGTATACGAGGCAGACGATTGCTGTTTGAATATTCAGCTCCTCACGTCGCGAAGCAAGTTAAACCGGAGAGGTGAGCGTTCAATTCACTTGGAAATATGTTGAACTGAAGAAAAGATGTTTGAGGCTATGCATAGGGCGTGTTGCAACAATTCAAAACCAAAAAGCAGCAAAGACATTTGAGTGAAGCAGAGTCAAAGTGGAAGACACAAGATTGGGCCATACATTGCGACAGGGGAAAGTATAGATACAGGGCGTGAGACGTGGCCAAGACGAGAAAAGGCTTTCTTGACGAGATGACCACGGAATAAAAAGACAATACCAGAGACACGCGGACAAAGTGTTGAGAAAGATGAACAAGAATTTTAAGCGCCAAATCCGCACGGGATAAACTGGTAAGACACAGGGTCGTCCCATGGAAACCTGTCATGGTGACTGAAGGTCTGATGCGGGCCAGGCAACGATCATGAGAATGACGGCGCACTTGAGCACGCAGTTGTTCAAAAGACTCATGGAGAAAGGTTCTGGAGAATGGACATGACGACATGATTCTATTCCTTCGACGGCCGAATGAGAAGAGCTGATCATGGAGACGTCGGTAGGGAGGAGTCACGCAATGGCTTCGAGGTCTCGGAATCGCAGCCGGAATCTGTTATGAAGGTTTGGTGCCGCCGACGAAGGATGCTCAATCGTTTCGTACGAATGCCTCAGACGCGCATATTGATTCAAAGTAGCAGAGGTGATTTGAATCAACGTTGAGAAAAAGAGCCCACGGAAGGCTTTGTGGTTGGGAAAAAAAGGTAAAAAAAAAAAAAAAAGAAAAAAAGAAAAAGCTTGAAGTGACGAAGCTCGCCCGTTGTGGTAGAAGACAACAAAGAAACATTGTGCGTGCGGGATACATGTTGCGGGAATTTGGAATGCTCGGTTGATCAAAGTGGTTAAACATGAACAAGTCGATCGGAAGGAGGCCGGATGCCTGCAAGAGGGCCTTGGACAGTCAAGACCAGCGTCATGCGACAGTCGCAAGGGTTGTGTTAGAACCTCTCATTGTAAGAGGGGTTGATCTTCGGTGACATTGTCATCACCGGCGTTTTTGTGGTTCTTGCCGCGCTTCTTCTTACGACGGCGCTTCTTATGCTGGCTTTCATGTGCTGAAGGTTGTGATTCTTCGGGGATCAAAGTCTCTGTGGCTTTGTCATTTCTGACGGGAGTGGAATTGCCGGTGGGTTGGGGGGAGCTTCCAGGCTCACTCTCAGAGGAGCTATTGCCATTTGCATGGAGGACGACCTTGCGAATGCCATTCATGTCCACAATCTGTTCGGTGATGCTGCCGCTGCGGGTTGGACCACGATGAATCACATAATCGTTGGATTTGGAGTCTGCCGAGCTTATACTCATCGAGGTGCTGCCATTCTTGCTGGTTGACTTGCGGGAAATAGGAGCCTGAGCGACATTCTCATGTTCCTCCGAATCTTCTTCGGGTATAGCAACTTCAGGAAGATCCTTGTACTGTTGAGCGTTTGTGGCTTTGGTCACTTGGTCCTGGGCGGAAATGGCACCATATCCCATTTTCACAGCGAGAGCGCCATCTTTGGCATCGGCGCCAGAAGACACAAGGCCAGCCCCAATACCTCCTTGAAGGCCATTAGATGCGAGAAGAGGCTCCGATTCAGAGATGTTGTGGTTGGATTCGGCATCTGTGTGGGCGGCACGAGGGGGCGACGTGCCGCTGCGTTTGATCTTGACAGACGAATAACGCGTCTGACGTGGCCGGCTAGCCAGATTCGACGGGCCGAGGTGCTTCAAGTGTTCACGGATTTCATCCGTCGCACCGCGATGTGTGACCCAGTTGTCAGTAGGATCCGCGGATTGTTCAGGGGCTTGTCGGCGAAGATGGAAGCGTGGAGGCGGGGCCTCGACGGAGCTTCGACGACGTGAAAGCTCTAATAATGTCTTGTCTGCTCGAGGCGAGGATTTGGAATTTTCGTCGTTTCCGTCAGTCCCGTCCGCTTGATCGTCTGTTTGGACTGGCATCATCGGCGGGTCCTCGACAATTTTTCCTTTGGGTACTCGGCTCTTGGGTGCCGGTGCCATGCGGCGGATAGCTTTGTGGACGTCGATGAAGACGTCGGATTCATCAATGATTTCTCTGTTTGACTGGTCAGTCTTCAAAATTTTTCAGTGCGCAAATGGGGTCATGGCAGGATGGTTGACTCACTCGCCAATCAATTCTTCAATCACGTCTTCAAGGGTGACAACACCAAGTGCCCCGCGGTCTTCGCCGGGATATTCTGAGACGAGCACCATGTGGGATTTGCCTTCTTGGAAAAAATTGACAATGTCGAGACAACTGGTTTCGGGGCGCGTCTCGGGGAGTGTGGCCAGTGCGAATTCACGCACACGTTTGCAGTCTTCCGGGTCGTAGGTGATAAGCATTTTGACAAGAAGCATGCCAACGAAGTTCATGGGGTTATCGGGCGCATGGATCGGGATGCGAGAATATCCTTGGGACAGAATCAAGTCCATTGTGCGCTCATCGAGGACGGTGTCGGCGGACATGGTAAACACATCTTCCATTGGCGTCATGATCGTGCCAACGGATTTTTCTTTCAAATCCAGCACAGCAGAGATGATGGTGACCTCATCGGAATTGAGCTGTTCTCCAGCTTCGCCCATTGTTTTGTGCAGGGTGACGAGCGTCTTGAGTCCAGCCTTTTTGTAGATTGTGCCGTGATCCTCTCCGAGGAGTTTGTCGAGCAACTTGGCCACGGGCCAGGCCACCGGAGACATGATGTACATGAGGACTAACACGCATGGGGCCATCCATGCTCCAATGGGTAGACCGTATCGGACACAGATCGATTGAGGGACGATCTCACCAAAAATGACAATCAACGCTGTACTGCCCAAAACGGCTGGCCATCCACCGCCAAGGGTTCGATCCAACACAATTGGGAGAGTCTCGTTGGTGATGACATTGCTGAGGAGGAGAGTGACGAGCACCCAATGTTTGCCTTTTTTGAGCAGGTTCAAGACACTGGCGGCATTTTTCTTCTCCGAGCCTTCGCCAGACGTTTGGATCACTTGTAAATAGACTTCATCCTGGCCCATCAATGCGATTGTTAAACCGGCGAACGCTCCACCGCTGAGAACAAGTGCTGCAGAAATGCTCAAGTAGAGCCAAAGGCTGGGGTCGTCGGCATCTTTTGGAGGTTCGACGTCATGGTTCAAGGAATGGAGGTAGGGCGACAGCACAGGAGCCGCAGTCGCGAGCGGAAGGTGCGAGAATGCGAAGAATATGAATTTGACGAGGCTCAGCACGATTGGCCGAGCAGCAAGGAGATGAGTGGCACGGGCAGCCATTGCCATAGGTAGCAGTCGTCGGCTTTTCTCTGATCAAGACTGGCAATCCGACCTCGGCACCACGAATCTCTCACGAAGCGTTCAGAGTGTATGTGTAGGTGGTGGGGAAGTGAAGAGGGGCCCAAGTGAGGGCAGCAAGCTCTGAATCGCAAAGAGGGGTTTGGTCACAGGCGGAACATAACTGATTGAGAAAGCTGAGTGGTGACCAACACACAGCTTGAACGGAAAGAATGGCTCTGGAGGGGAGGGCGGAAGTGGGTGGAAAAGGGAAGTGGGGAGAAGGGGACAGGTGAAGGGGGAATTGGGGAGGGGAAAGGGCAGAGAGACCAGGCCAACGCGAAGGAGATGAAACCGTCAACAAGGAGACGAAGAAGGACACGGAGGGAGATGGGAGGAAGGATGGTACGAAGAGTGATTGCGAGAGGAAATCTGCGAGCGACCAAATGGAGATGAGACTGAGGCGTTAAGCCGATGACGAATGAGCGCAGGGTCCAGTCCCCGTGCGGTCACTGACACCTCATCTTTCAGGCGTCCAGGGCACACTGGGTCCGTTTCGGTGGGTCTCGTGCTGGGCTCGGCCTGGCCGGAGCACCAAGCAACACGGCAGATCGCCATGAACGTCTTCAGCGGCTGGAAAGGAAGTCAAATGGCACGCTGGCGCTGGGTCGCATTTCTCCTGGGTTTTCCATCCTTTTCTAAATCCTCCGCATGCGCACGGATTCAATGGCCGAGGGCAGGCTGTGATACTCGAGTCCGGAGTCTCTCTCACACCAGGACCTTCAGAAGAAGGCGGAGGGTTTCTGGGCGGGGACATCAGACTTTCTGGTCGAGTTTAGATAGCCGGCTCTGCACTCTGTCTGCCCGGGTTGCTTTGCCACACTGACTTTGTTGGTGAGCACATGTGACATTAAGGGCAACCAGCTGTCGGCAAGTCGATGCTTGAATCAGGCCGCGGTTCCGTATGCGCTTACTCCGAGATCTCGGTCTGTTCTGGTTGCTTTTTTTGGCGCCAGCACCGGGGAGATATGTATTGAGACTGGGCGAGCAACAACAACAAACAAGTCGAAATCGAATACGCCGTGATAGAAGGAGCGCCTTTGCGCTTTGATGAGTCGAACTAGCTCTCAATCGGTTGTCGAATTTGGTTCAGGCACCGGGACCTTCGTGAGAAGGAATGTGACGACCGGGCCGACAAATTGGCGACGTTTGTCTGAGGCTAAGACGTGGGTGATGAACAGCGTCGGGTACTCTCATGCTGCGAGGAAAGCTTGGCAACAATGAGTCCAGCGGTGCTGTCTCGGGAAAGTATCATACTCTGATCGACCATGTTACCTGCTCAGTTGGGCAACGCTTGGCGGATCGAGTCCACTTGCGCCCGGAGTGGGACCCCATCGTCAGTCTTCTTCAACCCATCCAAGACCAGATCAGCAGAAATCTCCAGGTCTTCCAAGTGCTCCTTGAGCCTTCCATTGGGACCAAGCAGCGTGACGAGCTGCAGGCTCATTGCAGGGTCTTGGTAGGCTCGGCTGATCTCCTCAAAGGCCTTGAGGGCGTCGTCAACCAAGTCGCGGAGGGTCTCTGCAGGAACCTCAAGACCGCAAATGTGGGCCAAGGTGTCGAGGCTCTTCTTGTGCAGTTCCTGGTATTCGTTGACCTGGCTGTCGAATTGCTCCTTCTGTCGTTGAATATGCTCGCGGAGCGAGCTGACCTCACCTTCCAATGTACCACAATAGGTCCATTGTTCCGCTGAGAGGATGGCCACGGACTCGGTCTGAACTTGCGCTTCGGACTGAGCGGGTGTGTCGGCCATCAGAGTAAGAGCCTGCGCGTTGGACTCCTCGAGCTGCCGGACCTGCTGCTGGAGCGCAGAAGTGGCCTCGGCAAGTAGCTGCTGGAAGTGTCCTTCAAGGGCCTCTTGCTCATACTCATTCTCTGCCTGCTGTTCGGCAAGTCGGGCTTCGTTCAAGGCCACCAGCTGGGAGTTGAGAGCCCGCAAAGACTTGGTCTCCGCGCTGCGTCTCGAGAGTTGACCCAACAGCATGGCAACCTGTCGCTTGGCCCGCTTGATCTTGTTGACTTGCCATGGGGCGACCTCGGTCCTGTCTTTCAGGTCGGTTTGAACGGCGGCGGCGGTCATCTCGGGGTCTTCGGTCTGGACGGCGGCGTGTCCTTCTTCAAAATCTGTCAGGCCCATCTGGGAAAGACGCATGGCGAGGGCATTCAACTCGGGCAACGCCTCGAGGGCAGCAATCGTCTTGGTCATCTCTGTCTTCTCCTCGCGGAGAGTCTCGAGTTCACCAGTCAGGCGTGTCGATTCTGCGCGGTGAAGCTCCTTCAGCCGGTCGATCTCCTTCAGGGCGGCCACGAGCGATACTTCCGGATCATCGTTGTTACCGCGGATGGGGGTGTCTTGGTCTGCGTCGACGCTTGTGCCCCACTGCACGCGCTTGACAGCAGCCTCCTCATTCTCGCGGTACTTGACTTGTTCCCCCTTCACCTTCTCGTATCGCTCAGTCACCTCATTGAGCTGGGCTCGGAGTGCAAGAATGGTCGTGTTGGACATGGCAATTTGTCCCTCGAGTCCCTTGTTCCGGTCCTCGGTGATGGCAGCCTTGCGTTCAGCCACGGTAATTGCTTCCATGGCCTGACTTTCCAGCTGGTCCTTGCGACTGATCCATTCTTGCTCAGCAGCGGCGGCTACCGACTCCTTCCAGTCGACAACGAGGCGATCATAGGCCGTTGCCTTTTCGTTGGCCCGGTCCAATTCACAATTGATGGCACTGTATCGTCGCTTCAGTGCCTCGTAATTGTCCCAGTGGGTTCGCATCCGCTGGTCGAGCAGAGGGCGGAAGACATCCTCGCTGCGTTGGTCGACTTGTTGGCGGACGCGTTCTAGGCGTTCCCTTTCTCGATCCAGATCATCAACCCGAGCGAGCTTGGTGTAGTTCTCGATCTCCAGGTTGGTGACGTTTGTCTCTCTGGTAGCCATGTAATCCTCACGTTGTCTGAGGGTGGCGTCCCAGGCGGCGAGCGCAGCTTCTCTCTCGTCGAGCTGGCTAAGACGGTCTTGGTCGGATTGGCGGAGGGAAGGAACGGGGGCGGCGGGCTCGACACCTGACAGTGTCTCCTTGTTGACGTTTTCATCGCTGCGATTCAATGTCAGTTCAGGGTCTTTTGACATGTCTGAAGAGGTTGACAGATGACTTGGGCCAAGGGCAATGATCAAGTGTAGGTGGGTGGTGGATGACATGACCAAGAGTCAAGTGACATGAAATGTGTGCAGTGAGGTAAGACAACACGATGAACAAACACTCATGACCATATAGAGAAGGGAGTACAGTGTCATGATATGACATGATGATCTCAAGTGATGATCACTCAACAAGATATACAAGAAGGGCATGGGGGTGGGTAGGGTAGATGATGGATGACATGACCAAGGGTCAAGTGACATGACATGTGTGCAGTGAGGTAAGACAACACGATGAACATAAACTCATGATCATATAGGGAAGGAAGGACAGTGACATGATATGACATGATGATCTCAAGTGATGATCACTCAACAAGATACACAAGAAGGGGATGGAGGTAGGTCGGGTAGATGAAGGATGAACGCGTCAACAACTTACCTCTTCACGTCAGAAGAGCGGACCAGGGCAGCGATGACTCCGAAGAGCCGGGCCAGTTGGGTGAGACCCAATTCAATCGCCAGGAAGACAGCGACGAAGAGGGCTCGGACGAGCTGGGCGACTCCGACGACGGTAGCCACCGCGCCCCAGGACGAACGACGCCACAACAAGTTCTCCAACATGGTTGGGACTGCTGTGTGCGTGGGGAGGGGGGGGGGGGGGGGAGGGGAAAGAAAAAAGAGAGAGAGAAAGAAGAAACAACGTTCGAAAAAGGTTTTTGAATGCTACAAAAGTAGCAAAGGCCAAAGCAAGAAGGAGGTCGTTGCTTGGGAGGAACGTTGTTATCAAAGTGGCTGAGGAGGAAAGGAAGAAAAGAGACGCCAGAACGCTGGATTTTGGGGGATATTTATACCCCTCCAAGGGCCTCAGTATCGCAAGCTAGCGTACGCTAGTATAGGCGAATGTTTGCTCTCGCTTCTTGTTGTGGTGTTGTTTTGGCAAACATCGCGCATCGTTTTCGTCAAGTTTGTCTATGTTGCCTGGCCATTCTGTCACGGTGTGTTTGCTATCTTCAGATATCAGCAAGCAAACTCCCTGCAGAAAGCAATGGAATGGAGGGCTCTAGAATCATGATGAATTTTGGCAAACATGTTTCAGAGAAACAACCAGAACCACTAACAAGTACACGTTGGTAGTATCAGAATGATATTCGCGACTGTGAGAGCGATTCAGACCAACCCAGAACTTGACCATACATTCAGTCATTTAATTTCATCCATATCTTAATCTCACCAAGCCACATAACTTCTGAACAATCTACATAGTCTTTCTCCGTAGAAATCAGCAGCTTACAAGCAGTTACCAACAGCCTCACGCTCCACCACACATCTACTTGAATTAACAGCATCGACTCTTTCACCTCAGCACTGGAACTCACTTTCCATCCCACTACACATCAGCCCGCAATCTCAGTCTCCTCTCAATCAAATCAAATTCAATTCATTCGTCAATTCCAACCGAGCAGGAAATACCGCGTACCTCTACAAAGCTGAAGCATACCCATAAACAATTTTAAGGTTGACGGGCCGTTTTGTGGGGATGCGTCCATGCGGCTGCACGGGAGCCGCACCTGTGGCGCTGTGGCCCACGAGCCCACGACAAAACACTAGGTCAATGCTTAACGCCAAGACTCGGGGTTCCTGGCTCACGTGAAAAGTGACCGTAGGAGACAATCCAATTGTGTGCGATCATGACGAGCTCGATCGGCTTTTTGCGAACGGATATAGATATTTAGGCCATATCCAGGATATCTTGTTGGTATCTGTCGGATGATCATCATGTTTACTCATGCAGTCACAAACGCGCCCGTGTCAATCTGGCCATTGGAAGTGGGTAGTACGCGACCGTTACTGGCCTGATCTACGAGGCAATGACGTGCATAGACTAGGGATCCATACGGAGAAGCTCGGACAGAGGAAATGTTAATTTTATTTAATATTGTTCCATATCGTTGAGCCTTGACGCTTAGGGCTCGATATTGCCATAGGTGGTGCCTGTGCCTGTCCACCTACGTGTCGGAGAGCTAGGCGGGTCATGCCCAAACTGGTGTAAGCCGGGAACATATATTGACGTGGATGGATGTTGTAAGTTGGAGATCACGTAGGTAATTAATAATCTTTAGGTGGAAGGCAAGTACTACCTATGTGCCTACTCGGATTCATTTTCAATTCGTCTCAAAGTACACAAAGGTCATCAATATAAAAGACGACACCATCCGACTCGATTTTCATTCCGAGCCATAAGATAAAACACTTTATCGATTCATCCTACTCAAAACAGTAAAGTCCACCATTGGGGTGTCTGTACCGAGGTCCAACGCCATGCTATTTTCTACGTTGATACGTGGGTATCGGTCGCGCACGGGGCGGGCTCTTTCCAGTTGATTGCGCCGTGAGGCGTGACAACATTAGACGGGTGCTGCGACTGAACACAATATTTGAAGTATTTTGTCTATTGTGATGGCCCATAATCCCTTCCGCGAGTCTAGTACTCCAAAGTCTGTTTGACGGCGTCGTAAATTCCTTTTTGACAAGTTAGCTGAAAGTGTTGCACTGATTGACTCTGGTGAGAAACACTTACGGGCCACGTCGGGAAGGATGAACTGCTCATATGATAAACCCGTATGCGTACTCCAACCAGCAACTCGCTTGACGGGAGCTTCCAAGCGCAAGAACGCGCCTTCTTGCAGAGTCGCAGCCACTTCTGCGCCCACACCGTAGTTGATCATGCTCTCGTGAACGACCACTGCTCGTCCCGTCTTGCGGACGCTCTCAAGGACGGTTTGCCGATCCCAGGGATAGATAGTGCGGAGATCAATCAATTCGATGCTGACACCTTTCATAGACTTCTCGATGGCTGAGATGGCAGATGAGCATAGGTAGAGTGGCTGACCATATGAGATGATCGTCAGATCTTTGCCTGGCTTGATCACCTCGGCCTTGCTGAGGGGTATCGTATAGTATTCATTGGGGACATGTTCCACGGCGGCGCGGTAGAGAATCTTTGGCTCCATGAAAATGACCGGATCATTGTGCTCAAAGATGGAGGATAGAAGAAGACCCTTGGCCTGGGCAGGTGATCGAGGCATCACGACTCGGACGCCAGGAACGTGTGCAAAGAGGGCTTCCGGGGATTGAGAGTGATATCTAGAGGTGAAAGACAATCAATATTCAGACGCTTACTGGCTTTGATCAGATTTGAGCCTCTCTGCCCAATAGAACTTACAAAGCACCGTGTCCGACCCCACCGCAGGGCATTCGAATCACCAGCCCCCCAACATTGATTCCCGTACCACCTTCGCGGTATCTGAACTTCGCAGCCTCGTTCACGATCTGATCAAAGGCTGGGTAGACATAGTCGGCAAATTGAATCTCAGCCACTGGCTTCATCCCTTCCGCCGCCGCACCAATAGCAAAGCCAGCAATTCCTTGTTCCGTCAATGGGGTGTTGAACACTCGTTCTGAGCCAAATTCCGTCTGAAGATCCATTGAGCACCGGAACACACCACCGAAAGCCACATCCTCTCCAAACAGCATCACCTTGTCCGATTTGGACAAGGCTGTCCGCAAGGCGGAGTTGATTGCTTGAAAGTAGTTCAGTTTCTTGCTGGTCGCTCCGGCGGGGAAATCGGGGACTCCGCTTAGAGATGATGGTGTGTGATGTAGAATCGGGGTAGTCTTGTAGTCAACGGGCAGATTGAGCTTCGCCCGCGGCGAAGGTGCACTTGAGTAGCATCGGTTGGAGACTCGCGGGATTAACCTCCGCGACGATCGAGGTAACGACATTGCAGAAGAGTCGGTAGGTGATGATGGCGTTGACTCTAGCAATCAGAGAAGTGTTCACAAAGCCGCCCCCCTGTTTGCCCGATTCACTTATAAGTGAAACTCACATCAAGGCTGTTGTCGCTTCTCCGGGGGAAATTGCGGGGATACGCCGAGAATAACCGCGAATGCAAACATCCAAAACACCTGAGCGCGGATGAGCAACCCCGTGACTCCGATTGCCTCGAAAGCCCGGTACGGAGTCGCACAGACCCCAGTGATGCAGACTGAAGCCACGCCGAAGTACAGTAGTCGCGCCCCGACCGATTTTCCACGAGACTCATGCCTGAAAGTTGGGGCACCCTAGTATCCATTTTCGCGCGAGGATGACTGCTTGTTCCTCTCTCTTTTCTGCACTAGCAGTGATCCGATCATCCGTCGCCCATCTACAGTAATTCTCTGATTCTCCGCTTCTGTTTGTGAGCCCACCAGTTGTGTCGCCCTGACTCGACCCTGTGGATCGGAGAACACTGGATGAATCATGAGTCATAGCAGATCAATAGAACACCGTACTGCCCCTGGATATCTTGATTCAAGAGCCCAAGTTCGATTGCAGTCGGGAATACGGTTGGTGTCGAGTGCAAATAAGCACGTCTGCAACTTCTACCGGTCTAGTGTAGCCTCCTGACCTGCAGCTAAGAATCCTTAGGCTCGTTCGTCCACCCGATCGCGAACCAGTGCGATGCGACCGGGATGCTCTTCCCGAGCGGTGGGACGAGGCAGTTTGAGCGTCGGCAGACTGCATCCAGTCAGAGATCGGCCACCGCAGGGGCACGAGGTCATTTTCTCACTCAATTATGGAGTCGAGGTACATCATCTCCTTATCGGCCAACTTATCACCCACAGCCGGTGTCGGCGCCAAGAAATATGACTCCTCTCTTATGGCCCGCACCAACAACTCGCCCTTTTTCCCGTCGGTGACTCAACCATTTGGTGAGACTATTTTAACTTCCAATTGTCCCAATTGCAATTCTTTCCCTTTCATCATCACATACACTTCACATCACACAACATGTCTAAAGGAAAAGTATGCCAATTCAATTGCTCCTCCCGGGCTCCCTCAGCCCCAATGGCTGCTAGACCGCTCTTCTTGCGTCCATCACCAGCTCCGACATCGTCGTCTCCAACCCATGCTAACCTCGTTGTATGAATAGGTTTGCCTTGCCTACTCCGGTGGCCTCGACACCAGCTGTATCCGTACGGGACCCTCGGGCGAAACAATTGTCTTGCGATAACACGTTGCTGATTCCTTAACTACAGTCAAGTACCTGATTGAGGATGGCTACGAAGTCGTCTGCTTCAGTATGTCCCCGTCATCATATGCACCACATTGCCTGCGACCCGGGGAGCTCGAACACTAACAGTGGCGACAGTGGCCGATGTTGGTCAGGAAGAAGACTTTGAGGCTGCGCGCGAGAAGGCCCTGAAGATCGGTGCCCTCAAGTGTGAGATTGTGGACATCCGTCGCGAGTTCATTGAGGAGCTCTGCTTCCCCGCCATTGCTTGCAATGCCGTCTACGAGAACGTGTATCTGCTCGGTATGCTCTCACCTACGTTTGAACCCCTCCAATGGGCTGTTTCCTAACCGAGAACACAGGCACTTCTCTGGCCCGCCCCGTCATTGCCCGTGCTCAGATCGCTGTCGCCCAGGTTCGTTGGTTCCTACTCTATTTGATGCTCATTGAAAAGTTTGTCTCTAACCCTGGTCCACGATGATTTAGCGCGAGGGCTGCTTTGCCGTCTCTCACGGTTGCACCGGTAAGGGTAACGACCAGGTTCGCTTTGAGCTTGCCTTCTACGCCCTCCAGCCCAACATCAAGGTCATTGCCCCCTGGCGTGACCCCGTCTTCTACGAGCGCTTCCCCGGCCGCAACGATCTCCTCGCCTACGCTGCCGAAAAGGGCATTCCCGTCACATCCACCAAGTCCAAGCCCTGGTCCATGGACGAGAACTTGGCTCACTGCTCCTACGAGGCCGGCATCCTCGAGGACCCCAACATCACTGCCCCTGCCGACATGTGGAAGTTGACTCAGGACCCCTTGACCGCCCCCGACCAGCCCGAGGACTTTACCCTCACCTTCGAGAAGGGTGTTCCCGTGAAGTTGGAGTACACCGAGAAGGGTCAGCAGAAGACCGTCACCGACTCTGTCGACCTCTTCCTGACTGCCAACGCCATTGCCCGCCGCAACGGTGTTGGACGTATTGATATCGTCAGTCGTGTCAACGTCGCCCATCTTGGCCTTTCTCAGTTTTGCTAACATCCTAATAGGTTGAGAACCGCTTCATTGGTATCAAGTCCCGAGGCTGCTACGAGACCCCCGGTCTTACCTGCCTGCGCGCCGCTCACATGTGAGTATTCCCCCGCCATCTTGAGTTGAATCCCTTGAAAGCGTCAACTTTGCTGATTCGCGTTTTCTCAGCGACCTCGAGGGTCTTGTGATGGATCGTGAGGTCCGCGCCCTCCGTGACTCCTTTGTCACCTTCAACTACTCCAAGCTTCTGTACAACGGCATGTACTTCTCCCCCGAGCGGGAATTCCTCGAGGCCTCCATCACCGCCTCTCAGAAGAGCGTCAACGGTGTTGTTCGGTGCCGCGCCTACAAGGGCTCCATGACCGTCCTGGGCCGATACTCCGAGACCGAGAAGCTCTACGACATGACCGAGTCCTCCATGGACGAGATTGGTGACTTCTCCCCCGCCGAGACTACCGGATTCATCAACGTTTCCGCTATTCGTCTGAAGAAGTACGGCCAGATGAAGGCCGCCGCTGGCGAGAGACTGTAAAATGTCCTCTCCTTGTTACAATAGAAGGAAGGGAAAGCCACATGTTGAGCATCACTGGCTTTTTTCTGATTCCCCATCCCCTTTCCCAAAAATTCCCCCCATTACCGTTTGCGTTCTCTCAAAGATGGGAACTCGTCCTGCTATTCTCTCCGAGTCGGAACGATTATTGAAATGAATTATAATGAAATATAAAAAGTTATTGCAGGATCTTTTTTTGCCAGTATCTTCGGGTCAATTGCCAGACGTATCCGAGTATACGTAGGTTATAATGTAGATGCAAATTTCAGCCCCGCCGACCCGACAATCCTTGTTCATACTACCTTGACTCTCAGGGATCAATTCATCTCTCATGATCCACCATCGTCGCTGGTTCCCGAACTTGTCTGTCGCGAGCAATTTGCTCCACTGTTTCCAAAAGTCAGACAATCATAAAGAGTGACGCCCATTCTCGCAACCACATCCAGATATGGATGACTAGACCATCTCTGCTCAGACTTCTTCCAGAGGGACGGCGCTAAGGTTGTTGATCTGGTTGTATCGGCATGATATTTTCTAGGTTGCAAAGCTGGTGCACCATTCTGGACTGGGGTACGCGATGATATATGACGGGCCTGAAATCTAGCTATCGAGTTTGTACGCGGCTTATGGATGAGGGTTCTTATATTTGGGTCTCGCTTCCATGATGGGTTGGTAAGCGCTGTCGACAAGTCGGGGTGGCTTTTGTAGTTGAGGATGGGGTCCTCGAAGATGAAACGTGGGATTAAAAGGTTTGGGGAAGACTCTTATGAGAGACAGGAGACTAAATCATCTTATAGTCATTCGACCGGGCTAGGCGAGCAGGAGGGAGGCATGTGTTAAGATGCAGAAAGGGGCCCTGTTCGGTGCTTCAAATGTCCCTATGTTCTAGTTGTAAAAGGAAACGCTAAATAGATGCTGCGAGAGATATAGACAAAGATGATGAGCATGTCGACATGAAGGCGAAAGAACTGATAAATGAAAAGATGAAGAAACAGAAGACGATAAGGATGATTATGATGGTGATGGTGATGGTGATGCTGATGATGAATGTCGTATCGTTGTCATGGTCGTGAGAAACTTGTTGCTGGATCACAAAAGTCATCGAGTGGCAACTGAAAATTTTCATGGTTGAAGCGCGGATTGTACAGAGAATCCTGAATGGATTTAGTAGAGAGATAGACCAAGAATCGCAATACATGTCTGTCATGAATGTAAAATTCTGACGGGGGTTTCGCGGTCTCATTTTCATCGATTCCTATCTCTCTCATGGTGCAAGATGAAATAGGAAGCGAGCATCTTGTAAATCAAGCAGTAAACAACAGTCGTAGACGGCTAGGCCCTTTCTTCTTTTTCTTCTCCGAGGGCCGTCTCTCCTTTTCAGACACCGACACTTGGGTAGGAGCTTTGGAAGGAGCCTTGGAGGGGGCTTTGGATGGTGCTTTGCTGGGTGCCCGACTAGGTGCATGACTGGGAGCTTTAGTCGGCGCCTTGCTGGGCGCCTTACTCGGAGCTTTGCTTGGAGCCACGGTGGGCGCTTTCGAGCGCGCAAAGATCGTTGAGGGAGCTTTGGATGCAGGTGCCTCTTCAGGCGCACCGCCCCGTCTCGACCGTCCGCTCCGGGATTCCGCCGAGGTATGCGCACGCGAAGTGCGTGATCGGCGCGACCGTCTTGATGAAGCGACAGATTCATCGTCGTCGAATTTGAATCGAGGATCCCGCATCGCTCGTGCCGTGGAAATGTCGATGCCCGACATGGCCGCAGCTCGCGGAGTGATGAATTCGCCATCGACGGAAGTCCCCAAACTCTCGGCCTCCACATCCGCGACACCGCGTCTCCAGGTTTCGACGCGACTTTCGGCCTCCATGTTCAGTTCGACCATTTCATCCATCCCCACCGGCTCTTCCTGGATTTCGATAGGTTCCGGTCCGGTGATGGCCGTGCCGGTGCCGGCTTGGATCTTTTTGACGATCTTGTAGCCTCCGAACATGACCACGGTGACACCGAGTCCGAGACCGGCAGCGATCAAGAATTGGGGACTGGAGAGAAGGGCGAAGATGGTGGGGGCAGTGGCCTTGAACGTGGATAACGCGGCGGGAGCCATTTTCGTGGCGAGGTTGCTAATCTCCGCCAAGGTCAGAGCCACGGCGGCCATGGCGTCTGGGTTCTTTTGGAGATGTGAGATGGTCGCGGTGGCGCTGTGTTGCACGCAGTGGGCTTCTTCGAGGAGCCACTGAGCGCGGGTGACCAGTCCATCGAGCTGTTTCTGTTCGTCGAGATTGGGATCCGGCGGGGTGTACCGCATCAAGGTCTTGGGATGGACTTCTCCGTAGGCCAGGTCCATATCGATATCGGCATCCGATTTGGCGCGGGCCGTCATGGGCCCAGCTGCGTCGCGGACCACGAGTTCCCCATGTGTATGTCGACGAGAGACCCCCGCTTCGCTGCTGGGGTGGTGGAGACTACGACTGGTCTCGTGGCGAGATCTGCTACGATGGCTGCGTCGAGAGGCTACCGAGGGCGCGGGCGCATTGTCGATTTGATATGTGGCCAGAGCCTGGAGTGCTTGCTGTTCGGCGATTTTGGCATTCCGTTCTGAGTCAAAGGCTGCTTTCCGATCCTTATAGGCGGCTTTGGCTTGGCTAAAGACTCCAAAGAGTTGTTTGCTCTGAAGATGGCAGATGTCAGTATTCAACAGGCAGTGGGGGTGGATCTGGATATAGATGCATTCCCCAGAGTGGAGCCCGGTGAGATGACAGGCATACAAGGGGGTTGACGTACCGTGCTCACTACCTTGCCGGATTTATCGATCACGGCGATGGTCTGACCAAGTGGCGCCATGGCTGGAAAAGGTCGTAGGCGCCTGAAGATGAAATGATATTTTTCATGAGATGACAGGCTCGTCACACCAAAGACAGAGTAGGCGAGGGGAGAGTGTCGATGTAAGATATGCAGTCTCGATCACGATCCTTCCAGCCGAGGGTTTGCTCTCGCCGACAGAGTAAAGAGTGTTTGTTGCAGCTGATATTTTGAAAATGAAATGGAACAAGAATGAACTTGAAAGAGGAAGGGGGAAAAAAAGCCCCAACCAGGCCCAGTCAAAGAAAGGTGGATGTTTGAAAAGCCGCTGCAGCCACCGTTGCAGGGGAGAAATCACTCTGACAGGGGAAAAGGTTAGAATTTAGACCAGACCCTGGTTTCCCCGATTCCGTTCGACGTCAGGCAGAGACAAGAGAAGAAGACGGGGAAGCAGAGAGGGGAAACAGTTCAGGCCCCAGATACAGTTGGAGACTATCCAATCCAATCCACGGACAGCACCGACCGTGGGGACAGTGATGGACAAGTCAATCCAAGAGGACTTTTGACAGCCTCCCCAACTGGATTGCGATGATTATAAGGCGAGAGCCGCCAGACCCATGCAGCGGGATCAGCGTCAATCGGAGGAGGCTGGGGTCGATGGCATCAACGTGCAGGCACAGATGCAGCAGTTGGGCAGAACCACGAACGGGAAGAAATTCCACAGCTCGGCAGAATGACCGGTAAGAATCAGTTTTCGATGAGAGAAACTGAGAAGAGTTGAGGGCATGCGATAGTGGTGGGTCGGTGGTGGACGAGGTGCCTGAAGAAGAGACTTGCCACTTTGAGAGTGGTCACCGTCAGGGTTTCCCCCTGGTCGGATGTGGCCAGGCTGCGTGGATGAGTGGTTGGGTTGATAGTGAAGCGACAGGCTGCAGCAAATCACGACACGATCAGAGCAGTTCACGTCCCCAATCCGAGGAGGATTGGGCGTCAAGCCTGGTCAAATCACACGCCAATCCTGTCAGTTGGCAGGCAACGCTGAAGGTGATGGCGATAGAAAATGGGCCCTCGTTGGTGGTTCTTTTCTCTGGTATGCGAGTGCTAGGTCCCAGGCTGGATCGGAGGAATGGCGCCTCCCTGCACGTTGGAACAATGAAGGCGTAGGGTGTGTGGGGGGGGGGGGAGCAGAGCCGAGTCGAGATGACTCGGAGTTGGACGATGGCTTGGAAAGTGGTGACTGTCAGACTCACCTCCTCGCACGAAAGAAGTCTTCAAAGGTGGCCGAGCGAGTGTCTATTGGGGAAAAACGACTGACAATGGAGAACGGAGGAGGTACTAGCAGGAGAGTGTACTGGAACAAGTACTCCAAAGTCACTCCAACTGCGCGATACATGAACCGTAAATTTACTGGTCCAACCGGTACAGTACAAAGGGTCCTACAAGAGGTAGACTGCCCCGGATTCCTCGACCATCAGCACTGAAAATCTTCTCTCCAGTCGCGGATCTCATGTACCCAGGGAAAGAGTACAAAACCTTGACAGACCCGATGCTACTACTACAGTACCATACAGCCCACCGAGGGTGTATGAGCGACAAAAAAGAACATGACAGGGTTAGATTGCAAGTTTAGCAGAACACGCGAGTCCCCCCATAGCATATTGCAGAGACCGTCAATGCGGCACTGAGCGAAGAGGAAAAAAGCATGAACGAGTGTGCACGAAAATGGGGGCCGGAACCCCTTCCCCATCAAATCAGTGCAGAAGATCGGTGGAATGGGTGGAGAGGCTATTCAAGACGGTCCCACGTCCACCATCAACATGGCCAGAGCATCCACCTCGACTCCCAGCGGGACAAATTTAGAGGCAGTCTGGCGCAGTCCTCCAGAGCTTCACAAGCTCACACAATTTCGGGAACAAGTTGAGTGGGGTGCGCAGGATGGCTCCAGCGAAAGGAGCGGTGACCCACGGCCTCTGATTGGCAGCGGATGGTCACCGCCACTATGACTCGCCAGGTCGGCCTTTTGACGGTCTGAGGGATTGGTTGCAACGGGGACCGCCGGCAGGGGCGGTCACCGTGAAGCCGGGCAGAATGACATGCAAGCCGCACACCAGCCACAATGCGGTGGCGGTGCTGAAGAGAGCTGGGACTCAGCACGGTCGTATACATCAAGGTACATATAATTGGCTGTGGAATTAGCTTTCAATTTGCGCTGAAAAAAAAAAAGATGAATCCCTCACTGTGGGTGGATCTAGACCTTTTTCATAAATTGGATACATGATGTGCTACGTGTGTTTTCCAACTACACACAATCACCACGCCAGTCTGCTCGATGCCACGCGCTGTACATTTCCTACACGAAATGGTTCGGCTTCCACTTGGGCTCCGATCGGATCGAGTGCTGCATATTGAGAGCTGCATTGCGCCATCATATGCAAGCCTCCAAACGTTGTCCAGTTCCCATCAAACGCCTGATGATGCCATGGTCCGGAGAGATATGGTTCATGGCACAATTTCAATTCCTCAGCCTCACTTCTAATTGAATGTGTGACCTGGCTCCCAGGAACTGGAGAACTGGAGAACCTCATTGACTGGACACGTCTTTCGAGGCCGGTGTCTTGCTATCGCGAAGAGCTTTGACAAATACCCGCGTTCGCCGACTGCCCTGAAAACGTACGCATAGAGACACAACACCGCCTCCGGTCTTGCAAATTGCGTGACTCTCCTGCATGAGATGCTGTCGATTATAGACTCTATCCAAATATTCAAGTACACGGCATGATTTGACCCGCTGCTGTATCACGATGGACTTCCTACTAGTCCGCACTATCGCACGTGAGTAGGTAGGACTCGTCCGTGCAATGATATCCAGTGCCTACTGCCTAGTGCCTCACTGCCTACTCCTCGTAGCTGCGGTATACTGTCGGGACCAATGAATTCCCTTCCAGTCTTGGCCTCAGGAGAGACGGTCAGTTCTATCAAATCTATGAACCCTCTATCAGAGAGTCTGAACTCTTATCGGAGCCACCACAGCTGTGCCCGTGGGTTGAGCAGTAATTTCTCGGAGATGGACACGGCTCCTTCAATGTCTCGGTCACCTCAATCTCCCGCGTCGGATCGGATGGAATTTGTAGATCACTTGACAACCTTGTCCTGTTGCTCTTCTATTGCTACCCCTGGGTGGATGGTCATTCACCTTTGTCAACACAACAATGTTTTAGCTTCACGTGCGCTATAAGTCGACTTGATCCATCTTTCTGTCCTTTCCCCTTTCCTCAGCCTCGATGGCAAGCTCAAATCTTCATTTCAGTGCACTGCCGCCAGTTGCTCGACTCTGCTGGGAGCCAAAGTGAGTGTGAGAGTGTCACCTGAGCACCGTATTTCCTTTGTCTTCGTGGTCAGTCGTACCTTGAGCATCATCAACCCCGGCCGATCGGCGCTCTCCTTCCACAGCAGATGCAAATGTCATCCACGATTTTACACCGCATTGGCAGCGACAATCATCTACGAGCTATTCTTCTTTGCCGTGATTCTATCATCAACTGTAATACAGAGCGGCCTTTCTGAACTTGCCTCGGAGGGAGCTCAGGAGGAAGTCCACTGATGGCTTCGGGCCAAAGGCCCGATTTCGGCCACCGCATGCTTGATCTCTCTCATCGCACCATATGCATTGGATACGACACTGACGAGACATCTGTTTGAAATCTTCTTTTCCAGGGCCCCTCGATCATTTTGCCAGGAGAAATTCCATGTCCAGACCAGGGATGGTGAGTCAATTCCGAGACCGATGGTGCAATCGACTGCATACTTTGATGGGCCTTCCCCTTGTTGGGTTGGCTCTGGGGGTGGACTCCGTTCCCGCACCGCCACTCCACTTGGATGAATCATTTTGCTTTCTGCCGGGAGCTCACGCGCGCCGACTTACACAAGCTACAATACATCAAGTCAAGCAATTGGCTCGAGGCTCGAGAGTGTGACAGTCGGAGTGCTTGAGTGTGGTCTTTACGGGCCTTGCCTTCTCTGCTTTTTCTTCTTTGCCATTCTTCGTGCACTGCTTTCCTCCACCTCCTAAAGAGGTCCGTCCTCCTTGACTAACAGCTCCCTTCCAATGGACCCAGTAGATTCCGGGAGCGCATCGGAGGTCGAGGACCAATCGAAGACTTGGGGGTCAGATGCGCACACCCTTGTGGTACAGGATGCCCACGCTTCGAGCTTGGCTCATTCCGGATGTGACTATGGTATTGGTCACCGAGTGTTAGCCAGCCGGTCGGTGCTCGCTCTGGTGGTTGATGAAGAGTGCGTGTTCGCGGGTTTGCAGGGTGGCGACATTGTCGTAAGTCGTTGTCTGATGTTGATCGATATTATCGAGGATCATTTTCATTCAAGCATGTGTTGACTGATCTGATCAGGCCTGGTCTTTGGACACATATGAGTTAATTCTCTCTGTCCATGCACACGAAGAAAGTGTCCTGGGTCTTTACCTGTCCGAAGATGGCGATTTTCTCTTCTCAAGTGGCGGTGACTCTGTTGTGAATGTGAGCGTTGCTATCATTTCAGCCGGATATCATTCCAAAAAAAAAAAGTTGTTGCCAAACTGACGTGCAGCGCAGGTATGGTCAACAAGGACGTTTGAACGCTTGTATTCAATTTACTCCCACCATGACGTGGGCGACATCTTCTCCGTGGTCTTTTCATCAACCAATGAGACGATTTACTGCGGTGCTCAAAATACCAGCATTCAGGTCAGATATCCACCTCAATATGCCTGTGTCGTCGGCAACTTCAGCTGATCATATCCTTTCCAGTGGTGCAATCTGTCAGAGGAAGGCTCATTGAGTCAAAATGCCGCAGCTCATCCTTCTAAGCGCACACATCGCTTTTTTGACTCGCGAGGCCCAGACGGGACTCGTGCACCGCGCTCGACAGAGGGCGTCCGTGCGGTTTCGGAAGGAGGTCGCGTGCTCACCTTCAAACGTGATCACCACAAGCTGTTTGCCCATCATGGTTACGTCTACGCGATGCTTCTAGTAAAGGGCTTGATCGAGTCCGCTCCCTCTGAAGAAGCTTTGCTGACCGGTGCCGGAGATGGCGCGGTGAAGCTCTGGCGCCTAAGTCGGGAACCAGACGCTGCGCCTGCGCAAGTGGCAAAGCTACAGAATGGAGACTCGGTGCTGTCAATCGCGGTAGAGGGCTCTCTGCTGTACTGCGGGCTGGCTGGCGGTACGTTGAATATTTGGAACCTGGATTCGCAACAACTGGTGAAGCGCATTGTCCAGCACACCGGTGATCTTTGGGCCGTGCACGTTATCCAGGGGGTCGCCATCTGTGGTGACTCTACGGGCACAGTGAAGGTACGTAACATGTCCTGGAATCTGCACTGGAAGCTGGAGCCGTTCTTCTCACGCGAACACACGGGATTTGGTAGAAATTCAACTCTCGCTTTGAAGAGGTCGGCGGCTGGACTGCCCACGAGGGCACAATGCTGGCCTCAGCCGTTGGCCGCGTCAAAGATCGTCAAATCTATGCCACTGGTGGAAATGATAACAGCGTTGGCATTTGGGACTTGACCGAGTTTTTCCTCGCTCAGGAGGAATTACCGCCCATCAGCAATGGTAAGCGTGCCTCTGGAGTTTTGACTCGGATGATCGACTAGGGGTTGACGAAAGCTTTTCCAGATGAGATGGTGAACACACTTGCCAAATTCGTCGCGTTCAAAACCATTTCGGCGAGCCCGAAATTTGCTGGGGAGTGCAACCAAGGTGCCGCATTTCTCCGTCGACACTGCAACTACCTCGGCGCAAAGACCAAATTGTTGACAACGGGTCAAGACACCAATCCCATTGTATTTGCGCGGTTCCAAGCGACATCACCTGAAAAAGTTGACAAGACGATCTTGTTCTATGGGCACTACGACATAGTCGGAGCTGATCTCAATCGAGCGAAGTGGAATTCCGATCCGTATCAACTGACCTCCATCAACGGATTTTTGTATGGTCGTGGCGTTTCTGACAATAAGGGACCCATCCTGGCGTCCTTGTATGCCGCTGCTGATCTGGCTCGTACTAAATCGCTTCGATGCAATGTTGTCTTTCTCATCGAAGGCGAAGAGGAGTCTGGATCGCAGGGCTTCCATCAGACAGTGCGGGAACACAAGGCCGAGATTGGATCTGTGGACTATGTTCTCCTGGCCAACAGTTACTGGCTGGATGACTACAACCCTTGTCTGACCTATGGACTGCGTGGTGTTGTGCATGCCAACTTGATCGTCACCAGCGACCATCCAGATCTTCATAGCGGTATCGATGGTAGTTCTCTACTGGACGAACCAGTCAAGGACCTGTCCATGCTTGTGTCCACTTTGGTTGGGCGGAAGGGCAAAATCAACCTCCCCGGTTTCCACGAGGCTGTTCGTCCCTTGTCCGAGGCTGAGCGAAAGCGCTTCGAGGCTATCGCCGACGTCTTGCTCCCACAGCACCCCGAAATCTCCGACCGTCAAGCTTTGATCAAGTCGCTCATGTATCGCTGGCGAGAGCCGTCTCTGACCGTCCACTCGATGGAAGTCCCTGGCAGCAAGAGCGGCACCACGACGATTGCCCGCAAAGCGAAAGCAAGCCTGTCCATTCGGATCGTCCCCGATCAAGAGGCGGACGAAGTCGCCGCCAACCTGACGGCCGTTGCCCAGGAGCAATTTGATCTTTTGGAATCGCAAAACGAGCTCACCGTGGAGATCACGGGTAAATCGGATGCCTGGCTGGGAGACCCGGGTAATCAGATCTTTGCCACGCTCTCCGAAGCCATCACCACCGCATGGACCCCCGACCACAACCAGGCTTTCAAGCACAAGCATCAATATCCCGTTCCACTTCTTGCCTCTGACCGCACGACATTGACCTCTGATAAGAATACTGACACTTCCACTACGGGCGACGTTGGCCCAAAATCGGACTCCGCGACTCGGCCAAACCAACTTCTCCGTCAAACCTCCTCCGACAGTCTTGCTTCACACGTGGATCGCGTCATTCTCTCATCAACAACCACATCCGGCAAAGCCGCCGCACGCAAACGCTCAAGCCAAAGCACCGCCGCAGTACTAACCTCCAACACGCTCGCCAAATCCGCCTCGACTCAATCAGTCGATTCCAAAGCACCCCTAACCCAACTCCTCGGACACCCATCCAACGAACAACCATCCAAAACCATCATCTCCAACGAGTCTCCAGGACAAGGAACTCCATCAACACCATCCTCCGCGTCTGCTCCTCCCCCCGTAAAACCAATCTTCATCCGCGAGGGCGGGTCCATCCCGACAATTCGCTTTCTGGAGAAAGAATTTTGTGCTCCTGCAGCAAACCTGCCGTGTGGCCAGGCCAGTGATAATGCCCATTTGGATAATGAGCGGATGAGAGTGGAGAATTTGTTCAAGAGTCGAGATATCTTCAGATATGTTTTTGCAAATTTGGTGGATAGGATGTGATGTGACGTGGTGCGATGTGATTTCTTTTCTCTCTCTCTCTCTCTCTTTCTCTTCTTTTGTGGTTATGCCTTCTTCGTTAGACTCGGGAGTGAGACTGGTATTGCTGCAGTACGCAGCGGGCATAGAACTTGGGTGATGGTTGATTTGGTCTTCAAAATGCAAGTACGGCTAGTGCGTTAGAACTGTCTATTCACTGCAATTTTCTCCAAGGTACCTGGGCAGTACGATTCATCTACTTTTATGCTCGCGACAGAATGGTTGGAGAGCGGATATGGCGGATGGCGCTAAAGTTGGCATGATAGTTCCATGATTATTTTTAACAAACAGATGCCAGAATTTTTGATCCATCTTTCTAGACAGAGTTGTTCATATCATGATTGATGGCAGCTAGTGGAGGTCATTGAATAATATAAAAGATCCTGAATTATCCATGAGATAGAATCGTAGGGTTGAATGAGATCCGTTCAAGTTGCAATCTTCTACGAAGAAATTATCTAGGTACCCATACAAACTCGTGGCAATCTTTCTTGCCGAGAATTACCAACATTGTTCAAAAAGATTTCGTTTTGAGATTCTAGCAAAGTGCACCGTACATAGTTCTCAAAATTCTCTCCAACTAGAAGATGAAGGGGGTATAACATAGCAAGAACGTATTTGGTATCCGATCAATCATCAGCCGATGGAGCAGCCAATGCAAGGAGTCCGTGAAAAAGACCGTTACAACAGACTTTCATATTTATCCAAGCCTTGCTTTTGCGAGGCTTGGTTTTGCTGTGGTTGTAATTGGGGTTGACGGGCGAATGACGCCGCGGTCGGGGCCGGGTTCGTTCTCAGCGGTGGAGATCGGATTGCGTTTGATGCCATTCCTATGCCTGTGTTGTTCGGAGGAGGCGGTATAGAGAAGGCAGAGTAAGCGGATCCTTGCTGTGAGAGGATGGTTGGTTGAGACATGGATGATTTGGATCCTAGACTGGACAGGGTGGCCAGGGAGGTATTATTGCCTCCGGTTGCTGCTTGAGACTGGACGTTCCAAAGGTTGGACGATGGTTGCATTGATGGGAAGGACGGGACTGGAGGTGAAGATTGTCGGGTGGGCTCGAGGGACGGAATAGAACCGAGTTTCTGATCGGGAGTGATGGAGCGGAAGCCAAATTGATTCTGTAACGTCAAATTATGGCCAGGTTGGCCGCTTGAGGACCGCGAAAGAGTGGCTGACTTGGACATCTGGCTCGATGAGCTGGGTTCCGATCCTGCGCCGCCCCATAGATCGGCTTCAAGGCCATTGGCAGCGCCAGAGCTTTTTCCGAGCACGAGACGTTCAAAGTTGGATCTTCCACCGTCCACGTCAGGCGCAGTGAGGTCGGGAGCCGACAATGTGGTCGCACTGGCAGCTCCATGGAATCCACCAGAGTCTCCGCCAGAAGAGAGCTCCTGTAGTTTCCTCTGCTGCTCCTTTTCAATCTTACTTGAGAGAGACTTGATGACTGACATAAACTCATTGAATTGTTGAAGATTCAACAGTGGGCCGAGACTGAAACTCCACAGGACGGGCAAGACTTCAAGGGCAAGAAAGTCTGTATCCGCAACTTTTCCAACTTGACGAAACACTTTGAGCGCCGCCATCATGACAGACGGCTCCTTTGTCTTGATGGCCTTGAGTGATGGCACAAGCTTCTCTTGGATGGTGTATTTATCCAGGATGGAGGGCTTCGCGGCCGCTTTTGTTTGGACAGTGCCATTGAGGTCATCATCGAGACCATCGCTCTCCGTAGCCGAGCCACCACAAAGAATGCTAAACGCTTCTAACCCGCGCACTTTGATGGCAAGACTGCTTGTACGACTGAACGTGGTCGCAATAGGTGGGTAGACTTCATTCTTGACTGTGCTAAAGTCTAACACCGGCAGCATGATGGGAAGACACTTGAAAGAGGCATCGACCAAAGTATGAGTGGGCGAGTCCATGCCCAGTCGGATCAAGGGAAGAATGTCTGGCATGTCAAAGTCAGGAGGACGCGGTTCATTTGGTCGGAATCAAAAATGTGCATGAGAAGGTGAACTTACCATCTTTGAACTCACTCCCCGAGCAGTTATCCGCAATCAACTTCATGTTTTCAAGAACGATCATGAGACCGGCATCCTTCTTAGAGTCACGATCCTGGGAAGCTGATTTGCCCGGGCCCGGGCCAAACACCTCTTTCAGCCGAGGAATGATCTTTTCGGGTAATGCACGTCGCCCACTTGGGATTCGCGACAGTATCCCAAAGACATTTTGTAGAATCAACGGAAGAAGCTCGCGATCTTTGATTTCTTCCAACAAGGCCGCCAGCAACTTCTTCTCTAAGACGGACACTGGGAAATCTGGGAGAACCCGTTGCAGGCCTCGTAGGAACTGGGTCTTCTCGGTGGTATTCTTGGTTGGCAATGACTCCAAAAATCGAATGGTGGACACCAGCACATTGTCAAAGTACTGAGATTGCTGGAATTCTCGCGCGTTCATACGTTGTGCTGGCCTCCGTGTGATGAGTCGTGGCAGGACATGGGACAGGACATCGCGAGGTATCGCCTGGGAACAGAGGAAATTGTTGCTTTGAGACGGTGTAGTCGATGGAGAGCTCAATAACTTTTTATATGTGGTCAGATTCCCGTGGGTTTGCAAAGGAGACAGATGAGGCGAGTTGTAGAGGGCGACTATGATCAACCCAAGTGAAAAAAGATCCGCGGCCGGCGATACATTGGAATCAAATGCAAAATCTGGTGACGTGTAGTCCATGTTCAATTGCACAGATGCTGGTAGTCTAGGGTCGTGGTAGAGAACTTCCGACACGGCCAGTGGGGGTAGTGTTGATCGAGTCTCTGAAGAATCCGGGGGACCTGCAAAGCCAAGCCCCGAAATTTTCCAGTCTGATTTGGCATTCACATAGATTGCATCAGGATTTAAGTTTCCGTGGACCAGGCCGGCTGATTCATGAAGAAATTCCAGGCCTTTGGCCACCTGTAACAGGCCCTTTTGAATCTCCAATTCGTCGATTTCGATTTCACGCCGTCGCCGTGTGCCGTCGGTATCCTGGACCATGTAGCGACTGCTTCTGCCATTGGAGCCCGGTGAGCCCTCTTGCTCATTCTTATCCAGCAAAACTCCCGACAATGAAGCGGTCAAATGCTCCGTTGCAAACATCAGCCCCCCATTGCGAGTCTCCTCCACGGGTTCCAGCACTTGCAGTATAGACGGATGTCTCAGGCGCGCCAAATTGCTGGCTTCCCGTTTCAGCCGCTCAATCACGTCTTCCTGCAATTTCTTTGAGTTTGATCCCGAGCGTCCAAACCCACCCGATCGAGGCTCAAGGACCTTGCGATCGAATATGAACACCGAGGCCGCCGTGCCTGTAGACTTTTTCTTTGCATCATGAATCTTCCAGGGACCGGAGTAGACGGTGGGATGCGGCGAGATCTGATAATTGGCCGAGATGTTGGAGCTGAAAGACTTCAGCGCATTGGAGAACATGCTGGCTGTTGCAGTGTGCGAAATGACTGCCCCTCATCTAGATAGTCAGGCTCAGGGGAACGTAAACCGAACAGTCTACAGCAAATTGACGACAGAATTTGCAACTGAATGCATGACTCAATGTAAGAGGAAACAATGCGTAAATATAGTAGTTCGCTGGTGACGGTGCAGGCCTGGTGGAAATTTCGCTGAGGACTGCGGCTAGATTGTCAGAGCTCGATATAGAGTCAACTCCGACTTGCAGTTCCTCGAAGCTCAAGCCAAGCTCGGGCCGCGATAACACGGTGCCTATCGCGGGTGGAGTCACGTGTCGTCATCGCCAGTTGCTCCAATTCATCCCACCGCCAGCCCAATCGATCGCGGCCTAAACTCAAGTTGGAAATTATTTGTTCAGGCTGCGTCCGGTCCAAACAATGATGACTCAGCATACTCCCCGCATCGACTCGGCGGGTACTTCCAAGTGCACGATTGAAGTGACGACCGAACCAACGACTAATCTAAGTGCCCGAGGGCTTCGGAGTAATCGATCAATCGATGACCCCCCATGAGCTTATCTGTGGTCAACCGTGACCTGCGGTTTGCGTCGGCTTTGAGATCGCAGGGCCAACAGGTTCGCGCCCTTCAGTTGATCCGAGATCGGCTCCGCTGTGGTGTTGAAGCTCACTGATTGGTTTGAACGGGGTGCCGACCCATCTGACTCATGCTGTACGGTCAGCAACCCTCGGGCGGTGAAACAAATAGTTGCTGCGACTGCGCGCCGCGGAGTTGCGCTTGTCCTCCGCAGTTGGTCTAAAAGTGCCGTGCGGAGTAGTCATCGCGCATTTAAATCCCATGAGTGCGTCCCATCTTTATTGTTCCATCGAGAGCTCGTATTTTCTGACGCTTTTGTTGCAGTTATGAAGTCGTTTCACCAATTGACCCGCCGGAAGGCCCTTGCCAGCCTCACCACTCCTCGTCTTGCACCGCAGAGCTTCGCAGTTCACCGGTCATGGCAAAGAAATTTTGGCGCCACCGCCGCGGCCGCTTCACAGCTGGCGGGTCTAGATGCCTCTAAGCTATCAGTGACGAAGACGACGACTCCCAAGGAACTGACCCCTCCCAAGGATCTGGTTTTTGGAAAGACTTTCACCGGTACGCACTGGTTGCTCTCCGGGTCATCGGTTCCAAAGACTTATGAGCACTAATGTGGGCGTGCTGTAGATCATATGCTTACCGTCGAATGGACGGCTACTGATGGCTGGCACTCGCCTCAGATTATCCCCTACCAGAACCTCAGTCTCGATCCTTCCACCTGCGTCTTCCACTATGCGTTCGAATGTTTCGAGGGAATGAAGGCATACAAAGATAAGAATGGCGGGATCCGACTGTTCCGCCCAGATAAGAATATGCAGCGTCTGAACAAGTCGTCCGCACGCATTGCTCTGCCCACTTTTGACGGAGATGCTTTGACACGGCTCATTGGCGAGTTCGTCAAGCTGGATGAACGCTTTATCCCAGAGTGAGCATTCGAAAATCGGGTCGTACATTTCTGGAGGCTAATCATATCGCGACAGTGCCCGTGGCTACTCGCTCTATCTCCGACCCACCATGATTGGTACTCAGAAGACCTTGGGTGTTGGTCCTCCCGGATCTGCCATGCTGTTTGTGATCGCCAGTCCCGTTGGTCCCTACTATCCCACCGGCTTCAAGGCAGTCTCGCTCGAAGCCACCGACTACGCCGTCCGTGCCTGGCCCGGTGGTGTCGGTGACAAGAAACTCGGTGCCAACTACGCTCCATGCATTCTGCCTCAGCTGCAAGCTGCCTCCCGTGGCTTCCAGCAGAATTTGTGGCTCTTCGGCGAAGAGGAGTACGTCACCGAAGTGGGCACCATGAACCTGTTCCTTGCCATTAAGAACAAGGAGACTGGCAAGAAGGAGCTGGTCACCGCGCCTTTGGATGGCACCATTCTCGAGGGTGTCACTCGTGACTCCGTCCTCGCTCTCGCCCGCGAACGTCTCGCCCCCCAGGGCTGGGAGATCTCTGAGCGCAAGATCCGCATGGCCGATGTTGCGCAGGCCTCTGAGGAGGGCCGCCTTATTGAGGTCTTCGGCGCCGGTACCGCCGCCATTGTCAGCCCGGTGCGCAACATCAGCTATCGTGGTAAGCTTGTCGATTGTGGTTTGAAGGAGGATGAGGAGGCGGGTGAGATTGCCCTTCAGATGAAGAACTGGATCGAGGCAATCCAGTATGGTGATGAGCCACACGCGTGGAGGTAAGTCTACTCTAGGAGGCGGGCATGATCAGATATGAACTTGCGACTGACTATTCAATCAGCATCAAAATCTAATCGTGGAATATTTCCACTGTCCTATAACTATACATAGAAGATGATCATGCCCGATTGGTGAGGATGACCAATCGATTGATGGCTTCGAGTTTGGACTCCCATATCATCGCTGCATAGAATCGAGGTCTTTCATCGCAGCGATCTTTTTCCCCGCCATACCTTCGAGGGCGTCGCTCATGCCTCTCTGCATGTCATGGGGTTAAGAATGGCCGTCAATGGCAATGGTTACTTGTTTTGGGGTATACAACACGTGCATCTGTTTTTGATCGACTGCGCAGTGATTTTCAAGCAATTGAACTCTAGACCTGGTGTACTTTCAGCTTGTGTATTCGGGCCATGGTATCAAACTATCAGTGACACCCAGCTTCAAATGAATCAGCTTCTTCGTACACTCTTTGAGACTGTTGACAGTAATGGACCCTGTGTGGATGGCCTCTAAGGGATTCATTAATCTTCAAAATTAGAGAAAAGAGGGCTGTGTAGGTATTATTTTTTCTGTCTTTTTTTTTTGAATCAGGCAGAGAGGCGTGAATGGAGTCCATCCTTCGGACTTGACAACTCTCTGGCTCACCATTAGTACCCATAGTTGCATGATGTCCATTAAAGTTAGCACATTTCCGCTAACCTAATTATCTTGTCAACTAAGCCATTATCAGCCTGAGCTTATGAGCGCACAGAATGTTCGTGATCCGTCACCATACCTGGACCTTGTGGAGCAAGGGTTTACTTAGCGCGTAGCGTCGGCTAAAGGGCGGAGCCTTTTGTTGCTTGGTTGATTGGCAATGCTCCAGCCTGTTCCACTCAATGTCGTAGTCCATACTCCATCGAGATAGCTTCTAGGAGAGACCCTCCTCCCCCCTCGGTCTCTATGCAGTGGTTGCGTGGCATTGCGCCGCGTTTGCTTCCCCGGAGCTCCGTCCTTCCTCCGCTACCCCTCAATTATCGCGTGACAGCAGCGACACACCGACTGCCCACACTTTCTTCTTCCTTTTCTCTTGCCCACCAACTACGACAAACAGCTATGATGGATGCCAGCGTGAAACAACATTATTTGGCCGATTCTCCGCCCAGCGTGGTTCGTCTGGAGATCAAGTCGCATTTTGACACTTTGAAAGATGAAAGTCTTCGTCGCTATGCCCATTACATGAGCAGGTCAGTGGTTTCCCTGAATCGATGCAAATGGTGCTGTGGGCTACTCGATGAGGTCTTTTTCATTCTACAATGCTCGAGGGGAGCTAACTGGGATGTCTGATATTGGCAGAGCCGCGTTCGAGGGCACTCGTGTTACCTTGCGCCAAGTCTCTCCCGAGTCAGAGCCGATCTATGATCTGATTCTCGCTCTCCACCGAGCTTGCAATGGAGACTGGAAGAGCCTAGCGCAAAAGACTCAGGTCAGCGATGAGGATCTTCGGTACTTCCTTGAGTACGCTGCGCAGTTCCTGGGTAACTGCGGTAACTACAAGGGATTTGGTGACTCCAAGTTCATCCCCCGCATCCCCGCATCTGCCCTTGAGGCTTTGTCGTCTAGCATCTCAGAAACCAAGGAGGCTTTCCAAAAGGCCAACGGCACTGGCGGTGGTATCTACGAGACTAGTGAACAGTCCTTGATGCACCTGGGGTACCCTACTGATGGGCACATGACCACTTACTACCCAGACTCGCCCACGATCACCAAGGACGAGATCACGGCCATCGGAGACTTGATGGAAAAGAAGGGGCTGGCCTTGGAAAATACGAGGATTCGAAAGACCTCCTCCGGTGACTTTGAGCTCTTGATCGCCTCGGGCGTTGCCAATCCTCCGGTGAAAGACCGCGACCTTGGCGAGACGGACACTTTTGAGCTGGATGGCGCCCTCAAGGGCAAGACACTGCGCCTGGTCTTTGGAGACTATAAGGAGGAAATGGCCAAGATCGCACACAACATCAAGCTGGCCGAGAAGAATGCTGCCAATGACAACCAGAAGAAGATGCTGGATGCGTATGCTCTCTCATTCGGCGCTGGCTCGATCGAGGCGTTCAAGGAGAGTCAACGTATCTGGGTGAAGGACCAGAAGCCTGCCTTGGAGACGAATCTTGGATTCGTCGAGACTTATCGTGATCCCCACGGTGTTCGCGGAGAATGGGAAGGATTTGTCGCTCTGGTAAGACCGCTACCTTCTTGACGTGTTTGTACCCCCTCCCTAATTTCTTCGCTTGCGCAGGTAAATCTCGAGCGCACTCGTGCTTTTGGAGCTCTAGTTGACAGTGCAGAGAGCATGATCCCCAAGCTGCCTTGGGGTAAGGACTTCGAGAAGGACAAGTTCCTCAGTCCTGACTTCACCTCTCTGGAGGTTTTGAGCTTCGCATGCTCAGGCCTGCCTGCCGGTATCAATCTTCCCAACTACGACGATATCCGTCAGAACCTGGGATTCAAGAACGTCTCTCTCGGCAACGTGCTGAGTGCAAAGGCTCCCAATGAGCCCATTCCTTTCATTGCCGAGAAGGACCAGGAAGTCTTCCGCCGGTGTCGTGATCCGGCCTTCGAGGTTCAAGTCGGCATCCACGAGCTTCTCGGCCACGGGACCGGCAAGCTTCTTCAGGAGACTGCACCTGGTGAGTACAACTTTGACATTGCGAACCCACCCATCAGCCCCGTCACTGGTAAGCCTGTGTCGACCTGGTACAAGCCCGGCCAGACATGGAGCTCGGTCTTTGGCGCCATCGCCTCTTCCTATGAGGAGTGCCGCGCCGAGTGTGTTGCCATGGTTTTGGGCTGTGACTTTGAGATTCTCAAGATCTTTGGCTTTGGCAACGGCACAGAGGACATGGCTGGCGAGGCTGGGGATGTCCTCTACGCTGCTTATCTCCAAATGGCTCGCGCCGGTCTGGTTGCTCTGGAGTTCTGGGACCCAAAGACCCAGAAGTGGGGCCAGGCTCACATGCAGGCCCGGTACAGCATTTTGCGGACATTCCTCGGTGCTGGAGATGACTTTGTGAAGTTGTCCTACACCAAGGAGGATCTCTCCGACCTGGAGATTCATCTCGATCGCTCCAAGATCTTGAGCCACGGCCGGCCTGCTGTTGCTCAATACCTGCAGAAGCTGCATGTCTACAAGAGCACTGCAGATATTGAGGCTGGCAAGGGCATGTATGATGAGATCACTTCTGTGGATAGCTGGTGGGGCTCGCAGGTGAGGGAGGTTGTTCTGAAGAACAAAGTTCCCCGTAAGGTCTTTGTGCAGGCCAACACCATTTTGGAGGGAGACAAGGTGACCCTGAAAGAGTATGAGCCCAGCTTGGAGGGTATGATTCAGTCTTTTGTGGATCGGAATGTTTAAATGGTGAATATCAATAGCGAGGAGTATCCTACATAGTGCATTTTCAGAGGGCTTTGGATTGTATGATATCTCATTACATGTGAATAAGAGAGGAACCACGCAAAATACTGCCCATCTGACTCAGGCTGATGAACTTCATGGTATAGAAATGGAAGGGCGACGGGAAGGGCCAAGCGGGACAACCTCTTGATCACCTCTGCTGTCTCTGGGTCGAGAACGATATTGTGCAATTTTGATAGTTTGTCCTACATGATACCTGTTCTCTTGTGAGTGGGAATGACATAATCATTCCTGACCAGAGGTTATTTGGATCATGCTGCATCAGGACCAACCTACACTATTTGAATAGGTAGAAGTGAACCAACATCAAACATCATTGATCAAAGATGTACTTTTCCGCGATGGCCGTTGCCGTCGTACGTAGTACATCCGTCTTGCCGTCCTCCCTACCACAAGCAATAGGAGCAAGATACACTAGACTTCGGGTGTCCCACTCAATCCTTGACTACTATATATAAGAATGAGTTCATTGTGGTCGAGACGACGCTGACCACTCCGAATTACGGTTCTTCTCTGTACCCAGGACATTGTTATTTCCACTTCACCACTGCTAGTTCCCCCAAGCTCAAGGCGGTCGAAGCACCGGAGCGAATGGACTTACCGCCACAGCAACGGAGTGGACTCCTGCAATTAGCGCCGAGCCATCATCACCTCCTCTTTTGGATCATCAACTCTCCGCTTCGCCAGCTCTCTATACCACAATTCACCCATCAGTATATGTGATATTACTGCTGAATATACTGTTTGCACGAGGTGTGTCCACCGGGTATTTTCTCAGTATATAAGTGTACCAGCACAAGTGCACGGGCATCCTCTCCCGGCCACTGTGACTTCTCCTGATCGACATTAAAGCGGACCCCCCTCCCCCAAACGACGCAAGTCCGGAACCCTCCAGATCAGCCGCCCCGTCGGGTTCGAGCCTGATCTCAAGATCATAACGTGTTGCACAATCCACAACCCAGGCAATCTTCAATCACGGCGTGCCCGCCCTCCCCAACGGACTCCCTCGTGGAGGAAGAAAGCTACTTTACTCCGCCGCCGCACCCGCCGTCTCAAGCCTCTGCCTCTAGCTCCGCCTGCATCAGTCCTCCACCGTTCTCCTCACTCTTTGCCGCGACCGATTCAACCCATCCTGAATTCACCGAGTCTTCTGCTTCCGCTCAAGCTCTAGCCCTTGCGCAGACATCCCTCGTAGACGACTCAATCTCGTCGGTCCCATCGTCGGCCGTCGTCGCAGACACCAAAGCATCCTTCTCCGAATCAAAGAAGGACGGGCTTGGCAAGAATACCGACGACGGGGAACCGCCGCCGCCATACACAGAGGGTTACAGTCCACTTCAATCATTTACATACGTGATGGCTGCTGCCGGAGGCGCATCAAGCATCATCACCCAGGTCCAGCAGACTGGGGGACCACCAGTGAACACACTAGGAGGTATGTGCCAGCTGCCCAAGCTGCCCCATGCGACGGGGGCGCGTGAGATCTAACAGGCCTCGGTGAGACAGACATCGGCGGTGATGAGCACATCACCTTGGACCTCCGGTGAGTTCTCCTGAAATTCCTGGTACTTTTATCGATGCATGACTACCGAAATGATGCTGACGCTTTCACTTGACCAGTGGCACTCGATTTACACTGTCTCGGGATGAGCTGCTGACCCTGCCGGAGTTTGTCTTGCTCTCTTTGTTCCCAAATGGTCTTCTTCCGGACGGGCATATGGGTGGGTTCCACGAAGGCGACATTTACCCTGTTGACGTGAGTGAAAAGTGAATTGTCCTTTCCCATGATGATCTCTCTAATTGTCGGCAGTATGATCCAACCTCCCTTCAATTCATGCTGGATTTCTTCCGGACGGTTGCGCATTCGATCCCCTCATCCTTGCCCTCTGGGTCGACTTCCCCCGACCTCGATACCGCCGAGGCTGTGCACAACCCAGCTCGAGAGATGCTCCAAGACCGGGCTGGTATCATTGTCCTGCGGGAGGACCTGGACTTCTACGTGATTCCTCCACGCGCAGACATTGGCCATGAAGAAATGCTGGAGGTCAAGCGCGCTGCCGGTCGCTCCTTGCTGAAGCAGAATGGTATCTTTTCCGGCCTGCGAAAGAGTGAGGAAGTAGGCTCGACTGAGCAGCATCTGATTGAGATGCTTACAGCTGGGTAAGTGGAATCTGGGCAGAGTTCAACCGAAGAAACAAAAAGCTAACCGCGCGAGCAGTGGCTTCGATCGAGACGACACTTGGGGCCATCGTGCCCCGGAACCCAACAAGGCAGTCATCTGCAGCCTGGCGTTGGCCAAGCTTCGCACTGATATTCGTGGTGACATTGCCGGCAGCAATGCCGTTGGCATGGCTCAGAAGCTTCTGCTGTTCTGGCGCAAGCCCGCTCGCCGCTGCTGGTGGGAAGGTGTGGACCTGGACGATGTTGAGGGGGTGGATGGGCAGGTCAAGGTCTGGATCCGTAGGGTGTGGACTTTGGAAATGGTGAGTCTTCTACTTCTCTTTTGCATTGCATACTGAACCTCGAATATGCTAATTCGATGATTCCAGAGTGTTATCGGTCTGCGATGATTTCTCAGTAATAGCAGTTTATCTGCCTCTTATCATCTTAGTTTGATCTTTTCTTGCCCTCTGTTTCTTTCGCCTTACTGCATCTGTACCTATACCCAGATCCACTGTCTTGTCGCCAACATACTTAGTCACCCCCTTGATCCCCCTTCCATGAACCTTGGCCTATCATTACAGGTCTTGCTGGGGTTTGCATGGTTGCCATCGATTCTCTTGGATTTCTCACTGGCTCGGTAGCTGTCTTAGCGTATCAACCGGTAACGCTCTCGTAGCTTTACTTTGCCCTCACACACAAGGTTGGACAACTGGCTATTGAAATCTGGTGCTGGGATACGTGTTGGGACGTAGATACTTGGACCATGGGGTTTCAAGCATGGACTGTGTATGCATGGAAATCCACCCACCTCCACAATTGTTCTAAATCGTGTGCATTTCAAAGTCACATCTCGAATAACAACGAGTACTCCAATGTCACTCTGAGGGCCTCCACACGTGCACCCGCGTCGATCTGGACTCGATTTTCCGCCTGAGGACACACACAGCTACATCACGTGATATAGGAATGGACCCGCCGGGGTGGCTCAATCGGGGCAAACGCGACAGGCGCAAAAGAATCGCAAATGTGGTGAAAGCAATCGACGTGGACTACTTTCGCAAGCAAGCTCCCTTTGACTGACACCTTATTGCAATCTCCCGAGCGAAGGAAAAAAAAATTCCATATCATTCCACTCTTCGCTTGCCCCTTGCCCCTCAAAAAAATTACCTTGAAAGTCCTGAATCTGGTCCAATTCCCTTCGAGTGTTCAATTGGCCCTTTGATCGGCTTTGAGAACAGCAGAAACCTGCGCCTTTAATCGCCCGCGAAGGGGCATGTGCTAGTCAACAACCATCACAACATGTCCCACCTCAGAGGCTACATCACATCATATCCGCCACGCGTGCGCCAATATGCGAACGCGTTGTTGACGCCTGTCTACCCTGTACAGACGGGTCCAACGCCGAGGACGACAAAACGCGGTACCACGGCGATCAACTATGCGGAGGACGGTTACGACGATGATGACTTTGACGACAGTGACAATCCCCGTCGGCCGACGGGGCTCAGAAGTCTCAGACGCGAAGAATCTGCGGGCGGCACGTTGTCGACATCGGAAAAGCTGGGCAAGGAAGCACATGCGCCGGTGGAGGTTCAAGGCGTGTTCCGTGAATGGATGATCAAGCGGATGCTACGACCTGCGTATGGATTCCTTTTTGCGAGCTTTTCAATGACTTTGAGGAGAGTCATCACCCTGAATCACGAATGCTAACGTTGGAGTACGATTTGTTTTAGGTGCGCCGAGCAATTACAAATCCAAGCGCAGCTTCCCTTGACCCTGGTGCCCATTCGAATCGACGTTGAAGTCGCTGCACACCAACCTCTTGAGCCATTCCCTTTCCCTCGCGGCGTCAATGAGCAGGTCATCAACCCTGCTCTTCCTGCATACCGGCGGCCAGACCCAATGCCACCGTTCCGAATCAAGGACACCTTCTTGTGGAATCTTCACGAGGCTCTAGCCACGCCGGAAGAGTTTGCAATTGGCTTCGTGCGCGATCTCGACCTGCCCAACCCCCAAGCGACCACAATGACTATTAGTAACCAGATTCGTCAACAATTAGAAGAATACGCCGGTGTCGCACTGCACCCTCTGTTCCAGAGCAGTCACTCGATTCCCGCGCCCAGCGCGCCACCCAGACGAGAGGGATCTCGGGGAGGTACACCAATGACTCCCGCTGCCAGCGCCGTCGATACAAACGCGACCCGCGGTGATGGCGCTACAGTAACGGCGACCAAGGAGGCATTGGTCAACGACAGTCTCCTCAATCCGGACGATGCCTACCGATGCTTGATCAGTCTGAATATCAATCTGCAAAACAAGCTCTACACGGACAAATTTGAATGGTCCCTGCTCCACCCGCCCGGTATGGCGGAAGAATTCGCTCAAGTGACGTGCGCCGATTTACACCTTGGTGGCGAGTGGGTGAGCGCTATTGCGCATGGCATCTACGAGGCGGTGTTGAAGTTGAAGAAAGAGGTGTGCGAAAGCGGTGGTCTTGTCAATGGGTACGGAAACGAGATCGACAATCAAGCTGCCAATGGAGTGGAGGCGGGTTGGCGATATGATCCAGAAACGCTGGGAGACAAGTGGGAGCCTCAAGTGGAGGCCTTGTCCAAAGAGGAGATCGAGCGACGTGAAGGTGACCGGGAGCGTGAGATTCGTCGTGTGCGACGAGAAACCGCCCGATTCTCCTCGACTACGGGTATCACCCCCGAGGTTTCACGGCAGAATAGTGGTGGCTATTTCGATATTGATAGTGAAACGCCCTTGGGTCGTGGCGAACGCAACAAGCGCAAGCGTCGCTTCCGCAGTCTCAGTCCAACGGGCAGAGGCACGCCTGGCGGCCGCGGTACCCCGGAGACGGGATCCGGTGCGGGTTATGGAGGTGGAGGTGGTACTCTGACCGATTGGTATGTGGTTGATGAGGTAAAATGAGAGGGGGGGGAAGAGGAGACACTCTGCTAACGTTTGCTTTTTCTTTTTCTAGGGAGCGACAAAGCTGGCGATGCAGCAATTGTATGGTCTGGGGGACCGCCGTATGGGCTGTCCGAGATGGACCCGATGGGCCTCGTGTAAGTCAATCCACTCTAGACGATAGCGGCAATACTCGTCGCTCACCACTCTTTTTATGCCACTCTGACTTACAATTTCTTTCTATTTCCTGCAGACTCTCTGCCACAACTGTGGTTTCCTTTACGAACGGGACAAGACCACGCCCGAATGGTCAAGGGACCTTCATCGTCACGATATTCCCGTCGGTCGTTTTACCTAGATACCCGGTGCCTGCTTCATTCCAACCTTGTTCTACAATATCCGTTTTAGTCTTGGAGAAAAATTCCTTTCCTTTTTTTTTTTTCTTTTGGGTGGTCCTACTCTCTCTTTACTTAATCTTGTCTCCCGTGTGTGCTAAACCTCGGTTCGGCAAATCCTCGTGTCACCGGCGGAATTCCTTGTCTGCATAAGCGAGACGCATGATTCCGTTTTCTTTTGATTTCTCATTCTCGCCGGTTCACGTGTGCTGCACTGGACCGATCGAGGGTCATGGGGACGTAGTGTGTCTGGTCTTCCGTCATGATGGAGGTGGTGTGTCATTGAGTAATCGCCGGGCCGTTTAGGAGTATGAAATGAAGAGTTGTCGGATACTCGGGCTCTCTGTCCCTCTCTCTCTCTCTCATACTTTGAACTTCCGGTTACGACAGGGTGCAATTGGATGAATACACTCCCTTTCAATTTAATTGAAGTGCTTTGTCGGCCCCCCTATGAATCCTCGACGTAGCGGTGTTCGCAATCCATGCCCTAATGGATGAAATAAGTTCAGGTGCTATAGTAAATACTTCAAATACCTACAATTCACGGGCTGGGCGGGACGTACGGGCTTCCTTATGTAGACATCTCTTGCCGGAGGTTCCAGGAGGCTGAATCTCAACTAGTAGCTCGAACCAGCGTGTCTAGACAGATTAAATTTTCATGGTCAGTTGCTTCCACTGGGCATGGCTAATTCATGGAAGAAAGAAGGAGAGAACAAAAGGCATGTCCTGGTACAGTCATTATCTACAACTTTTGTTTTCGATGTAAGAAGAGCGAGATTTGGTCCTGTTTTGGATGTGAAGTATCCTCAGATCTACTAGATTGATCGAAGATCATGCCTAGCAGGATGGAAGGACCTAGGGACAAAGGGTCAGGAGCGTCTTCTGCGCTAGCCATCAGGATTAAATGGTTGCGACATGACAAGCCTATTGAATAGACAAAATCACGGATGAAAATCCACTCTTTGCGAGCATGATAGATCTGTATCATGATATATACTTAACGCTACGCATACAAGACATGATGATATCAAAAAAGGGGTATCCTGGAAAACAATCGATGATGGGCAGCCGAAAAGCCCTGGCTCTTCCCTCCCAGCGTCCTGCTCACAATCGGGTTCAAGAACCACTGTCTCCTCGGAAGCAGAAGATCGGGCGATGCCGGTCGACCAGCCCGTGGCTGTTGATCCATCCCTCGTAAAGAACATTGTTATCGCCAGGGGAGAAAGGCGATCCCGGATTGGTGCCCAGACGGGGAGATTCCTCTTCGACAGTTGGCCATTCATCAGAGACATTCTCTGGTGAAGAGTCTGGATAGTCAGACAAGGGAACTCAAGATTCTGAGTGAGAAATCTCCTGCTTCCATGACAAGACTAGCCGGAGGAGAGGAGTGTGGAAGTTGAAGGAGCAGGTTCCTTACTAGCTCTGTCGGATGATGCGGTTGGTTCCGGAGACTGTCCAGGATAGTACGGACCACCGGGATGAAGAGATTGTGCCGTCTGCTCGCCAACATATTAATTAGCATGAACGTGAACCACCCCAGATCGATCTGATGATACCCGGTAGATTCTGTCGCTCTTGACAGTCCAAAACCGCTTTACGGGTTGCTACTGACTTCGCGGAACTCATCTCCTTCCACTCGCACTTCCCGATCGCGGATTCGGCGCATCAAAGCCAGGAAGTTGCTTTGTTGGAATTTTTGGTCTTTTTCGTGTCGCACGCTGTTGAGAAGATGCTCTGCAGTGCGTGCAAGAGCGTCCGCGTCTTGATTGGCTGTCACTGTTTCATCTTTGGGTATCGTATCGGAGCCAATGGCGATTTTCTCCTGCTCCTGTACAACGGGCTCCTCGGGCTGAATCATTTGGTTTTGGGGAACAGTTTCCAGTTCTCGGGGAAGCTCTGGGCTTTGCAATTCTTGCATATCGGCGCGTGCCTGCTCGAAAGCTGCTTCAAAGGCTGAATCGTCAAACTGTTCTGTCGAGACTGTATTCGCCACGGGCGCTTGGTGGGGAACTTGATGCATGCCCATTGAGCTATTGTACATGGGCATATGCGGTGCAAAAGAGGGCTGGAATGGGATGTTGGTAGACTGTTGGGCTTGAGCATGCTGGGGTGCCACATTCTGGTAGTGCGGCTGTTGGTGCTGGCTCATGAATTCATTGTGCCATCCCGTTTGAGATGATGCGATCGGTGCTCTCTGCATTTGGTGTGGTGAAGGCTGTGAGATGTGGAGGTTCTGGAAGTCAGATGCCCAGTTTGGTTGCGACTGCACGGCTGCCGGATGCTGAACAGGGTGTCCAAAATGAGCCGGATGTTGAAGATCCGGCATTGCTGCTAGGCCTCCATGGCTGGCTTCGAAAGCTGCAAACTCGGGGTCCAGAATGCCATCCCGTGCGCTTTGTGATCGGAAACCCTAAAGAACGTTAGTTCAATACTGATGACCTGGATGATGCCGATTTCACACGCCGTACCTGATTTGTAGACTGCCTGGAGACTAGACGGTCCTGCTGCAGGGTGCGGTCAACGGACGTATGCTTCTGGAAGTTCTGCAGCGCATTTGACGGGCCGCAAAGTGCATCCGCCATGGTTTCGAGTTATGGATGGCGAAATCGACAAGCCGAGGTACAGCGGGAGGTGAAGAGAAAGAGGTCAAGACGTAAGAAGACCACCAATGTTGTGCAGTTGCAAAGAAAGGAATAAAGAAGGAACTGCCACAAGAGCACACGGGACAAAAGGAGAAAGAGAAAAGTGAGACAAGTGATGGTCGTGCTACAGATGACTCTTGGAAGTCTGGAGCAGCACATCCCGCGGAGGCTCGTGGGGTTACCCGTCGACTCCGCAAGAGGACCGAGGCATGTCACGTGAGCCAGGAGAGAGAGAACGTGACTCTTGGTCACGCGCGATAAGATAAGCAAAGCGGCCAGGTTGTTTGGAGCCGCTGGAACGAAGCTCCCCTCGATCAGTACAGTGGCCCGGTTCACAAAGCTATCTGCACCACGGTAATCGGACAAAATGGTACGAGATTGATACTTGAAGAAGGCAGAGGCTGTAAGGGATATGCTAATTCTTTCTTCGTCCGGCTTCTAGGCGGCCGCTCAGGTTATTTCCAATTCGGGGCACGAAGACATGATTGTACGTACGGGGGAGGGGGGGTTCCTCTTTTTGGGATCTGTCTTCAATTGATGCGCTCAGCCTGCGACTGGACATTTCGAAAAAGCAATGAGACTAATGGGAGGCTGGCCAAATTATAGCATGATGCTGGTCTAGACTACTACGGCCGTCGGTTGGCAACCTGCTCGTCCGACAAGACAATTAAGATCTTTGAGATTGAAGGAGAGTCACACCGCTTGGTTGAGACCCTAAAGGGGTAGGTCAATGTGAACATGCTGCGTTCGCTATACTTTCACATCTTCTAACCAGCGCGAAACTTGGGGCAGACACGAGGGTGCTGTGTGGTGTGTTGCATGGGTAAGTTGATGTTCATTTCGTTCGAAAACTACGTGGATTGGCGCGCAATCAACTTGGCTAACGACCGCACTTTATTCGCATTTAGGCGCATCCCAAGTTCGGCACAATCTTGGCCTCCTCTTCATATGATGGCAAGGTCTTGATCTGGCGCGAACAACCACAGAATGCGACCTCTCCGTCCTCCGGGAGCTCTTGGACCAAGGTCTTCGACTTCTCTCTTCACACCGCTTCCGTGAACATGGTCTCTTGGGCACCTCATGAGAGCGGCTGCATTCTCGCCTGTGCTTCTTCGGACGGACATGTGAGTGTGCTCGAATTCCGCGACAATGCCTGGACGCACCAGACTTTCCATGCCCACGGCATGGGTGTGAACTCGATCAGCTGGGCGCCTGCAGCCGCCGCGGGGAGCTTGATCAGCTCCAACCCTGGGCCGGGCCAGCAGCGACGATTCGTGACCGGTGGAAGCGACAACTTGATCAAGATCTGGGACTACAAGTATGTTTTTGTGATGAACGATCGAACAGTGGTGTATCACGCCAGGAAAGCTAATTCATGTGTTCACAGTGCCGAATCCAAGACTTACAACCTCACCCAGACCCTGGAGGGCCACTCAGACTGGGTTCGTGATGTGGCCTGGTCCCCCAGCATTCTATCCAAGTCATACATTGCCTCTGCCTCGCAGGACAAGACCGTGCGCATCTGGACTTCGGACGCCTCCAACCCTGGCCAATGGACCAGTCAAACACTCGAGTTTGACACCGTGTTGTGGCGGGCAAGCTGGAGTTTGAGCGGGAACATTCTTGCTGTCAGCGGTGGTGACAACAAGGTCAGTCTGTGGAAGGAAAACCTGAAGGGCGAATGGGAAAAGGTCAAGGACATTGAGGAGTAATATATACATATATCTCCTCTCATGATGATTTTGTTTTCATTGACCCTTGCATAATTATGTCTGGTCAGCATTTTCATTGCTTTGCCAATTTCAAGACTTCCATTAGACTCAACCCTACTAGTACAGACTGGGCGTAGAGCGCTAACGCACAGCTGCTTCTTGCCTTTATCACAGCTCGCATTAGTCAGATCTCTGCCTCTACTACGCGAGAAATTGTAAACATGAATCACGCACTAGAACAACCTGGCTGTCAATGGATTCAGCGGCCTTGTGTGTAGCAGGCGGCGTAAAAGGTCAACAAACGAGGCTACTGAATTATGCGCAACGAAGACCGATTGGATAGGTAGTGAGCACTAATGCCAAGGCGCAACAGTTGCCGCATTCTCCAAGCGTAGTATTGATATATTGATACTAAAGATATTCCATTGAATACAGCAAGTCGCTAATGTCCACGTCTTTAGAAGTAATATGCCTTGCTGCTAACTCAACATGGCCATAACCACCCATCGGGCCCCTGTGCATGTGTATCTCAGACTTCCACCCCTATGCCGAATTCCCAAAGAAAAAGAAAGAAAGAAAGATAGCAAACGAAACTCTTCTGCTCGGGCACACAGCGAGAATTAAGAACCTGTCCATCAGTCGCAATCACTAATTCCAAAAAATAAACGGACCACGTCCACTTGCGTCCATCGTCTTCATATCAATCCATCGACCCAGCATGATACGTCCTCCAGGCAAAACCACCCCTTCATACCCATGAACCCACAGACCACGGCTTTCCTGGCTCGAGTCATCATCGTCACGATCATCGTCACTGTCTTCACGAGGTCCCTCGCAAATGGTAAGGCACACGCGCATCCATCCAGGTATGCCACCGTAACTGTGCGCAATGGTCTCGGTGAATCCAAATACAGAGTGCTGTCCCGGTTCGCCATTCAGCGTGTTTTGTATACCGCGAAAGTAGGAACGGTCGACTTTGTCGTCTTCGTGGATGGGGATGAATTTGTTGCAGCTCTCAGGCCAGAACGCTTCCGTGTTCGGATTGACGGTTAACATCTGGTTTGAATGATTCAATTGTCTTTGATCAATATGTGTTTTCTTTTTTTTTTTGGGACAGAGCCTCCATATTCAAACTTAATTTTAAATTGCATTGTCGTACCATGATCTCAGGAAGGATGATATGCTCTCCTCGGAGGTCAGCACAGGTCTCCTGGTCTTCAAAGTCTTCACGTCTGGTTGGCATGGGGTGCAGGCATGCTGTGGTGGAATGAGTCAGTTTGGGCAGTTTGACGATTATGGGGGAAGAAAAGAGAGAGAGAGAGAGAGAGAGAGAGAGAGAGAGAGAGAGAGAGAGAGAGAGAGAGAAGACTGCCGATCTTACAATAGTAGCCCAGCCAACAAATGGCAATATTCGCTTCCAGGTCATTAAACGTCTTCCGTGCCTGAGGTCTGACCATTTCAGGCAACCGAACAAAGGTTTCGTAAAACGTTTGCTCTGCTTGGTTCAGCATATGGCGCTGCCAGAAGCCACGAATGTGCAACAAGCGGGCCAAATCAAGCTTCTCATGCTCGACAAACGGCGTACTCAAATCATCTCCGAGCGAGTATACGACGGCAGGATCATACTCGGATCGAGTGCAGTGATTCTTTATTTTGGGGGTCTTTCCATCTGCGTCATGCAAGGCGAGGGCCAGGGAAGTGAGGCACTATATAAGATTAGGAGATTGTGAGTCATCACACCCATCACTTAAGAATGATACTATTAAACAAAATCAAAAGCTTGCTTGTGGACGGACCAGCTGCACTGCACAGAAGATCTCCGAAGGATTCTGTCTGAGTGGGTGCTCCAGCAACTCGCTCTTGCTCAGGACTTCGCAAATTCGCTCATACGTCTTGGACGATTCCAATGTGAGAGGTAGTGTCAGTGTCTCAAGAAGCATCTGCTGCATCACTTCAAGCCAAAGGGTTTGATGCTCGCTCGCCTCCTGTTTGAAATCAATGGCTTGTGGTAGGACAAGAGCCCGAATCCGGTATTCAAAGCTGAGTTCTGCATTCGTCTTGCCTGGAGGAAGGTCATATCTGTCCTGAAAGCGAGCTCTCCACACACTGGAGGCGGAGCCCAGCACGCGGTCGTTGATAGCTCTGCAAACAAGACCGAAATTTCCCAGATCTTGGTCCGAAGTCAGGAAGCTCGCAATATGCTGTAGGATCTGGGTATGAAAACTGGTCAGTGGAAATGCATCGCTTGCTGCACGGACGTACTCCTCACCTCATTCGGGAGCTTCAGGAACATTCGGCTCGTGGTTGCCTTGGTTCGTGATCTCATCTTCTTGGTTGGCAAGGCTATCGATTTCAGTGGTGAAAAGCCAGGGCCAGCGCAGGAGCGCAAATATGGGGGATGGCAGACGGCGAGATAGTGGCTTGCAATGAGCATCTAACAGGCTGTTGAGAAATAATCCTCTGAGTGCAAAAGTTATCCAAGTGTCTTGGGGGTGAGTTTGGAGTAAAAGAAGTGAAATTTCGTGGGGGGGGTGGGAAGGTGATAGAGGACGCCGCAAGTAAGAGTGAGGTCGACCTATCAACAGCGGTATTGATACACATGCAGGAGTCAATCATTAGAGGCAAACTTGGAAGTATCGAATTCTCTGATATTCTATGCATATAACTCGTGACAGGAAATATGTTCAAATATCCTGTTCTCGCTGCGAGTTTGATCGCCTTCTGAGGGTTTGTTCAACGCCCCAACTATGAGCTAGGAGACCTTTGACTTCTTCAAGGCCGAGTCCGCTCAGTTCTGGGTAGATTCTCCAAATAGCAAGCCACCCAAGAGCACAAATCAGTGCATACACGGCAAATGTCCAAGTAGGAGACAGCCACTTCATCATCGGGAGGAAGGTGAGGCCTACGATGAAGTTGCAACCCCAGTTCGTTGCTGTCGCCAGTCCCGAACCCATGGACCTTACGTTCAGCGGGAATAATTCTGACTGTTGCCAGGGCACATTTCCAATGCCGAATGCGTATGCGGCCGTGAAGATGCTCAGGCACGCGAGAATGGCCACGGCGTATGTCGACCCTGCTTCGTCCAGGGAGCCAGTTGGCCTTGCAGGTGGTACCTGGGGATCCAAAGAAATATCCAATGAAGAAAATGCCACAGCACACATCAAGAGTGAGACAACCATGACCGGCACAGAATACAGCAGTATACGCCGTCGGCCGATTCTATCAATCAGCACAAAAGCGACCAGTGTGAAAATGAAGTTGGTTCCAGCCACAGTCAATGAAGTCAACGTGGGTGAAGAAAAGGATAGAGCTGAGAAGATGATCCCCGAGAAGTACATCAGACTGTTAAAGCCGCAAAGCTGTTGAAGAGCCTGGAGCATCATTGCGATTGTCAAGGCGCGGCGGTTCCCGCCCTCGTGGGAGAGAACGCGAGCTCGTCGGTAGATGTCGAGGAGCCACTGCGGCCGACTGTCCTGATCTTCGCTCTGATCTCTCTGCAATTTCTCTTCGGCAATCTCACCTTTGATGCCCCGCATGACCCGTCGAACGATACGATCACAGCTCGGTGAATCATGGTAGATGCGTGAAAGCACCTCGACGGCTCTATGATCGAAGCCCATCTTGACCAGCCAGCGGGGTGTCTCTGGCAGCAGAAGGATGATGGCAAATTGTACAATCGCAGGCGCCGCGCCCAAGCCAACGATCCAGCGCCAGCCCCCCGCCGATTCAGAAAAAAGCCATCCAGTAATATAGGCCACGACCTGGCCACCGGTTATGAGAAGAGCTAGGATAACAACCAGTCGACCTCTGATGTGCGAAGGCGCCACCTCCGAAATATACCTGTTCATTGTCATTGCTCAGCTAAATGCTCATTGCTCACGACCTCCCAGCGCAGCGCAATCATTCATCTTCAGAGAAGCATTCGGGATGACATACATTGGTGTCACTGCACTGGCGCTACCGACAGCTAGGCCGACAATACTACGGCCGGCGATCATGCCCCATACTTGGCTGGTAGAGGCCTGCAGTATTGCTCCCAGAGCAAAGAGAACATCGGCAACAAGAATGATGCGTCGACGGCCGTACTTGTCTGCTAATATGCCAGTGAATGGACAAGCTATGAGCGCAAACAAGCTTGTACACGAAGTGATCACACTCTCGTCAAGCGTTGTAAGCGCTCGACCGGACAGGTCAGAGCCGATAGTCACAAGCGTAGACGAGATGACACCGGTACTGCGCAGATGCAGAAACTGTAAGTTTTACCGGAGCGATAAAGGAGAAGGAGGACGTCGTCAACCCACTCGTAGCCAAACAGCAAGCCGCTGAGCCCAGCGGAAAAGGTCAAGCTCCAGATAAACCATCCACCTGAATACTGCGCATCGGACATGGACTGTCCATCGTCGCTTGGGGCCGCCTCGGGATCATTGTCTGGATAAGCGTCGGTCTCCGCAAGGAGAGGCGCTTGTGACCCGGAATCTCCGATCTCACTACTTATAGACATTTTACAAGTTGTCGAAGTAAAGTCCCCATTTGTGGGTATTCTCTTCAAATTGAAGAATTGACAAGAAGACTGCGGATTGGGGATCGAGAAATCTGGGGTCGACAGACTTTCCGCAAAAGGGCGGCTGACTGCGGGATGGCGGCAACGGGTTCACATCACGGGATCCACTCACGACTCCTCCAAGAGTTGGAAATGTGGTGACACACGCGCCCTTGCACCACAGTTCCACGCCAATGTGCCATATTTTACGATTGCCTGAATAAAACAAAAGTGTGTCCAGAGTTTGGAAAGTCACTTCTAGATTGAAGGCTAGGTTTTTCTTTAGGGTAAAGAGGAATTGTGACTGTTGCACGATCAATCTTCATGGTATATAACTGCTTGTCAACCTTAGTGCTTGGCAACAACACCAGCTGCATCAGCTTGGGAACTGATCAACTTCTTGTACGCCTTGACATCACCATCAAACTTGGTCACCGTTCCATGGTCACAGACCCACAAACTCTTGCAGACATTCTGGAGCATAGTGACATCGTGAGAGACCATGACCACACCACCCTCGAATCGTTGCAGCGCTTCCGAAAGCGCATCCATACCCTCAATATCCAAGTGGTTGGAAGGCTCGTCAAGAACCAGGATGTGAGGGTTGGTGAGAGACAAACAAGCAAATGCAACACGGGACTTTTGACCTCCAGACAAGAGCTCCATACGTTGGAGACCGGTCATACCGGTGATACCAAAGGCACCCAGGTGACGACGGTACTCTTCATCGCTCTTACCAGGGTAAGTTTTGGCCATGAAGCTCACAGCGCTGGTGGTCAGATCGAGAGCATCCACGTGATGCTGCGCGAAGAATCCAATACGCAAACGGGAGTGTGTTGAGATCTGACCCTTTGTGGGAGTGAGTTGGTTCGTGAGCAGCTTTAGTACTGTAGTCTTACCCGCACCGTTGGGTCCGACAATACCAATTCGAGAATCCAGCTGAACGTCCAGGTCGACGTCTCGGAGTAGAGGCTTCTCGGGAGTGTAACCGAAGGCGACATCGGACATTTGAACGATGGGCGGTGAAAGCTTCTCGACCTCGGGGAATTGGAAGTGAACGACGTATTCGCTCTCGGGAGCTTCGAGAACCGGCATACGTTCGAGCTTCTTGATACGTGATTGAGCTTCCGAGGACTTGGCCGCATTGTAACGGAATTTATCGATGAAGGCTTTGGGGGAGCGGTTAGCAGGCTAGATTATTTTTGTAGCTGGGAACGAACGAAAACGAACCTTGAAGATGAGCACGCTCGGCCATCTGCTTCTCATACTCGCGCTTGGCCATCTTTCTGCGCTCCTCCTTGGTCGCATAGAAGGACTCTGTGGGAGAGAAAGAATATGTGGATTAGCAGAAGTTGACATGGGACAGGACAATGAAGTTATCTTACCAAAGTTAGCACCCTTGTAGTAGTCCAGTCGTTCAGAGTGCTGATGGATAATATCCGTGGCAACTTCGTTGAGGAATGCACGATCGTGAGAAACAACGAGAACTGTGCTGGGGTAGCCCTGCAGGTAGTTGGCAAGGAAAGTAATGGACGGCACGTCCAACATGTTGGAAGGTTCTGCATTCGAGTCAGCAAGGCGATCCCATGCATAGGACTTATGGGGTTGTCAGGATACGGACCGTCAAGAAGTAGCAAGTCAGGCTCGCAGAACAGAGCACGAGCCAAAGCCAAACGCATTCGCCAACCACCTGAGAACGTCTTCGTAGCGTACTGCTGACGCTCGGGAGAGAAACCGAGACCAGCCAGAATACTGGCAGCTCGAGATTCGGCCTTGTCGGACTCCATTTCGGAAAGTTTGGAGTGAATATCAGACAAAGTGACGTCCAGACCCTCCCTCTCGTGATCTAATCTGGCAGCATCTTGAGATGTGTCGGCCATTTGCGACCGTTCCTCTTCAATGGCATTCAGTTGCTTGGAGATTTTCTAGAACTTCCGGTTAGCCAAGGCCAAAGGATGAAACATGGCCAGAAAACGCACCTCCTGTTCTGAAAGCAGATGCTTGCGCCAAACGTCTGCATCCAGCACGGCTTGAAGGGCCGGTGTGTCATCACCCATGATCTATAGATTTTGGTCAGCCAGGGATCTTGATTTGAGAAGTTCGCATGCTCCCAAAAAAAAACAATTTACCTCTTGCTCGACGTGAAGAATCGAAATGTGGTTGGGAATGGCAACTTCTCGGCGACTAAGAGCCCGCAGCAGCGTAGATTTACCGATACCGTTCTGACCGACAAGACCGTAGCGCCGTCCATACGCAAGAGTCAACTGTGCATCCGTCAAGATACGCAGACCGCTGACAGAGATATCGATATTGTCCAACTTGATGTCCTTGCTCTTGGACTGCGAATCGGAGCCAAGCTGCAGGGGGTTGACCGCCATGAAGAACTCCTCGTAGGACATGGCCTCGTCGGGCTGGTTGAGCAGGCGAGATGCCTCGTAATGAACAGTCTTCATCTGCTTCTTCTCCTGCTTGGCCCGAATCTTTCGCTCGGCCTTTTCGAGCTTCTTCTTGTCCACGCGCGACTCGACCTTTCGAGCATTGGCTGACTCCAAATCCACTGTGGTGCCGCTCAGACCCAAGGTAGAGGACATGTTTCGCTGAGAGCCCACGTTGATGGTCTGGTCGAGTCGCTTGGCCATCATCGGCATTTGCCGCTTCTCAGAGTCGGCGCCATTGGCAGAGCTCAAAGATGCGATGAATTTTTCCACCAGGCTGCTGATCGCATCACGGTTCTTGGTCGAGAAGTCTCCCGAAGCAGAGACCAACAGCTCCGTCACGGTCTCGGCAGCTTCGGCGAGGGGCGACTGTGTGTTTGTCTCTTCGACGTAGAGGTTGGAAGCATGAGTGAGATAACCCTGAAGACCTGTCAGACTGCGTTCTCAAGAAGTTCGTGACGAAAGCGAAGGGGGAAAAAAAAGAAACGCACCACCGAGTATTCCGAAATGACACGATCCAACCCAGGGATCTTTGACTGGAGTTCTGCCTCCATCTTGGAGATAATACGGCTGTACTTCAGCTAGATCGGTGACCTTAGAAGACTTGGACGCTTATGTCGACAAACTGAGAAGCCGACAATGACGTTCTCGAGGTCTGGGGTAGATCGGCTCCAGGCCATCCTACCGCTCAGTAGGAGGGGTGTTTTTTGATGTTCTTATCGATAAAGTCACATGATGATGATAGAAGCTCCTCCGCCGGTCTACTTGAACGAGCTGCGAGTTGCTGGCCTCGATTAGTTGGTCTTGGCGTGTGGACTCTCAAGTGCATTGACTTGAAATTGCAGGGAACCCCCACATGCATCATCATTTACAGGTTGTATTCGTGAGTCCCAGCACTTGAGCACTGTCGTTGAAAGAAGCCTGAGGTCGTGCGCTCAAGCAAGCTCGGGACATTCTTATCGTGGCAGATTTCCAGGTACGGGGCCGCAAGACATTCCGTCGAAACTTGGCTCGATCTATTCACGATTCCGGTTTGGACAGAATCAAGCACGATCGCATTCTTGGCATCAGATCTTGAATATTTGTATGACATATTGACGTGTCTTTCTGCACATGCTATAGTCACTCAAACGTAATCTAACCATCCTACCACTCAAAGATCCCTGGATCGTGAAAGCGTAGAGAGCCACGGAGCTTGCAGTCACTTCGCCTCTTGCACGACCATCATTGCAAAGAGACTTGATAGGGTATTTCCATGACTAGCCTAAGATCGAGTACCCTGTAGCTGGGAAGCAAGTCGATCAGATAGCAACTTTGCTCTCGTACGCTACGCTGAGTGATGAATCAAATCAGACCCAAAACATACACACTCTCTACCCCCCACCTCTCTCTCTCTAGTGACATATTAAGTGAAAATTCCAAATCCATTGCATCCGAATATTTAACGTAGAGCGCAATGCCTGTCCTTTGGGAACCTGACAACTTGAACTGAAATCCAGTGCAATGATTCCCCATCCACCCGGCCGATCGTACTCTTCAAAATACACGCCACAGCTGCATAAAGGAAGAAAGAAAAGAAACAGATTTGTCATTTGTCTTATGCGCATGGAGTTCTCGAATCAATAGTAGTATCAATTCTGGGGAGTATTACTTTGTAATCCTTGGCCTCGCCAGTTCAATTTAAAATTGCCAGGCAAGGTAGGTATATTACCGGAGGTGAATACTAGCCTTGCATGTCAACATACTGTACGTAGTAAGCTTCCGGTGCCTTTTTGCCCCCCTTGATAGTGTCCATATAATCGATCCATCTCTATTTGAAAAAGAGACTAAATTATGGGTGATACAAGTGGTGAAATATCTTAGTGTCAAGTACTTCTTGAAGAAATTGACAAACTCAGCCTAGTCTCTAAGATTGAGAAGACTAACTATAGCACAAAAGGGACTAATGACCAATCATCAAGGTGGAAAGTAAATGATAAAGTCCATGGGCCACTGGAAGTGGTGCATTTTGCAAGATGAATGCTTCCAGGGTTAATGTTCTGGGGGCGCTACCTCAGAGCGATGATGTTAGGTCGTCGCTCGTATTTACACTCGCAAGGACATCAAACCGTGGACTATTGTCGCTAGTATGATCAATTTTTTGAAACTTGCAACCTGGCTCAAAAGCTAACGAATGGTTGATTACATGTAGCTCAATGCTGGACCCCGGAAACATCGAGGCAGGTTCATTTCAATACTATAGAGCAAAGACATGTATGTTTTAAAGGCCTAGTTTTACGAGGCAACCGTCTTGAACACATGTCACTAATTTTGTTGCTAGATTTACTGACACTGATATTGCTAGCGACGCAGATCCCTCCTCTAGGCTTGCCAATGGTGTAGAGCAAAAGTCGTGCGCGCTGGACGTGATTCCAGCATGGCCACTTGTCCGGAGCCAAGAGTGATCTCCCCCCCTCTGTTTCTCGCGATGCAAATGCACCCCCCGACCGAGGTAAATCACAAGGTACAGGATGTAGCTACAATCGAGTATTCGAGGTGACCACTTTCATCGAGTGCTGACAGCAGAATATCCCTCCGAAACGAGGGATGCTTTCCATTCAGATACGAAGTCAGTGAAACGATCTACATAAACAATTTAATTCATCTCGCGGGTTTATCTTTTTTTTAATTTCTTATTGTTTCCTTGCTATATCCACCTGACAAAATCATCATAAAGACCTTTGTGTCTCTGTATCTCATCTAGACTCCGAAACTATCCCCCTACGATGGCTTCCCAACCATGGCAACGGAGATTACCACGAGCAAGGGTTGGACGCAGAGGCGCCGCCACCATCACGGACCTGGCAAGCCCCCGTCCCTGCTACGCGAGTGGAAGCGAGGGATTACTTGACGTGGCTCGTCCGGGTGACGCTCTGTGAGAAGGAGTGCTGTAGTCGTCCTGTCTATACCTTCTCTCGATATTCTGCGCCTATACAGTAGATTTGTGGATTCGTCGGGTTGCTTGCTTCATAGACCCCATGCAAGATCCAGTCATTGGACCACTTTTGTCTCCGATAGTGCATGTCATTAGAGAGAGTTTCAGCGACTTTCTGTGCAGAGCTCCTTGCAGTTGAGTCGAGACTGGGGCCAGATTTGGAGTCCAAGTTCTGTCGAACTATGTACACGGTTCGTTCCCGCGGGGAATTAATTTGGTGTCGCTTGCAAGGGAGCCAGCTTCAAATGCGTCAGCGCTTGGGGGGCGGGGAATTTGTTGGTCCTTGTTGATCGATTGAAGCATGGTTGGGATGGGTATCCCCCCCCCAATCTCAGCATCATCATGATCATAGTCATCTCCGAACGACAGAAATCACAGGGCCCACAGAGATCATCGAGAGTTGTCAACGTCTGGCTCCGGGCAATGCAGAATTTGTCGTGCACGTACACAACATCGGGCGTTCGGGTCCATCCAACCCATGGATTTCAGCTCTCCTTAGTCCGGCTTGTACAGATTGAAGAATACAGCGCATGAGTGTTATGCCTCGCGGTGCGGAACTGCGGATGCTTTTGCGTGATGTAACAAAACTTAGTGCCGATAGGAAACTTGGGGGACGCAATTGCCCAGCTTCAATCTTATCAACCGTGGTTGCATCAACGTATCGGTCTACAAACCAGGGCAGGCGCTGGATATAGTGTACCGTGGTGGCTATTATGCGTTCCATGATCTCAACTCATTCCAGAGAATCCAGACCGAGGACAAAGTCGGTGCCTGACACCGACACCGATACAGGCACAAGCTCGCAAATCTCGTCGTATCGCCGGACGCTTCCCAATCGACCGGCTTGGAGATTTCCACCAGGCGGCACACGATCGGTAAGAGGAACCGAGTTGTGCCGCCTGTCCCATGTGAGACCCACGCGGAAAAGTATCGACTCACATTTGGCGCGAGTGGAGTGAGGTATGACGCTATCTCGGCGATCGGATTCGGGGCGTTTGCAAGCTTGGGATGTTGTTTCCGGGGCAGAAGCTATTCTAGCTGGCAGCTTACCCTGTTCCAGCTCGTTCGTTAATGTCCGTTTTTTTTTTTTTGCCGCCTTTTTCCCTCTTCGCTTCAATTATGTAGATTTGCAAAGCGGGCCCGCTGGATTTTCTTCCAGACGGACATGGAACACGCCTCTCGGGACGGGCAGAAACGACCAAATTTTTTTTTTTTGGATCACCCGTTGAAAGAACGGGAATGGAGCTGGTTCTGTGGTTCTGGATGGCTCCCAGACAAAGAAGAAGAGGAAGAAAACGAAAAGAAAAAAAAAAAAAAAACAAGAAAGGAACCCATTTTTAGCTGCCGTGGAATGTACCGTGGAACACGCCTCGTGCTGCTGCCGAAAAGGAACCCCCTCTTCATCCGGAGGTCCTGGAGTGTGGAATCGGGACCGAGGACAGTACATACTTCATGTGTCATTGTGAGACTGGAAAAATGGATCGAGTGGATGTCGTGGTCCTTCTCGAATGACTGAACCCGAGATCAGCACTGTGGGCGCATGAAGCATTTCCTCGAGAACCATGGTGGACGGTAGATCAGGGAACCGCAATCCTGGGTGCCGATCTCGATGTCAGCAACGCCTGGAAGAGCAAGTGTGTCCAGTTGCCGTGCAGCACTCCGACGGTGTGTTTGAAGAGACGAGCCGGAGCAACTTGAGTCTGGTGGTGGTGGTACCACTACATTCTACGTCCAGCTGGACCGGTTGGACCGGTGGACAACGGGACACGCGGATTGGAGGATGGTGTTTCAAAACAGTCAAAATGTCCTGCAGGCTGCAGCCGCCAAACCAACGCATCAGGGACCCAGTTCCTGAACGGTCAAGTGTCAACCAGTCATCCGTTGACCCAGTGACGAGGTATCAGTACCTCTTCTCGTGGACAGAGCCTCGGGAAGCGGCTGGTCCAACCAGTCACCGTGGCCGGACAGCACCTGAGATCGGGGCATCTCATCACCACCAAACTCACTCACGAGGTCCCTGCGATCACCGAGCATCCTCGTCCAAGGAGAGGTCAAGACTGGACCTGCAGAGACCACTGCTAACCGGAAAAAAAAAAAAAACTGTCCTAGATGCGTCCCACCCGACAGGCGTGCACTGCATCAGCATCAAGCGTCGGCATCCGACTCACGGTCAGACAGTTCAGTACTACTGGGTACTCACGGTAACCTATTAGTACTCATGTACTGTAGTACAGAGTTTGTACTTGTTCGTGACCATACAATCTCAGCCAGCCCAGACAAGATGTGTGGGGAAAATCCCGAGTCGTATGGGGCCCGGGACCTGCTCGCGGTGTACCTCTCCGCTCCGTGGGCCTCGTTGGAGCTCCATTGACCCTTTGCGGCTGCTGCATTCATTTCCTGGACGTGAAGGCTTCTGGGCTCTTCGGTCTTGATTTTTGATTTTTTTTTTTAGGAAAAAAAAATTGATTTTCAACTTTGATTAGCTTTCCTTTTTGGGGCAGACTCGGCTGGAGACGTGGCATCGGCCACAGCCACTCAAGGCCTGGCTCCCATGGTTCATTCGGAGTTGTCCGTGCAAGGAAAGTGAAGACTGAGGATGGATGGCCAGTAGCTTGGGGAGATGGTTCGTTCGAGGGGAGGAATCGCATCGTGTCCATGACTACATGATGGTGACTAAATGGTGGTGACTATTGGCGGTCCACCGGGGCAAACGGACGGGTACCTCAAAGTACTCTCTCTACACGCCAACACAATCTTCAGAAGCATCAATCGAGTTCCATGTCATGACTATCTGGATGAGCATCATGCTCCATTATTTCTTTCCTTTTTTGTTTCTTTTTTTTTTAACTTTTCTTTTTTTTTAAAAAAAAAACCATGAAGACCATCCAACCGTTTTCTGGTCGAAGCAGGTCCCGGCCAGAATTTCATTCACAACGGGGGGCCAAGACCAGTCCGCCGACAGGCACACACGAGCCGTGCGGGTGCTCGTAAAAGCTGCAATGCACGCTGCAAGGGATGATTCGGGGGGGGGGGGGAGGGGAAAGGGAGAGCAGGGTGTCAGAACTGCAATCTGTAGATTGAAATGATCGTCTTTCAGACGTTTCTCTGCTCACCCATCTATGGCCTTAAGCAGGGGTGCTAGAGCTCATGCATTTCTTATTGTGGTTTTTCCCCTTGTGGATGTGGTTCTCGTCACGGCTGTTTACACGCCGCTGGACTGGAGGCAGCAGAAACCTGGGCAGCAGACGTGGACCACCATCCACACTTGCTCCGACAAAAGAAACCTCATGTTGATACGGTCGAGAAGCAGAAGCAGTTGCATGGACAAATTGATGGCAATGTAGAGAGTATCGAAAGGATGTATAGTGGTGGACAATAATTCATCACCGCCATTTCACGTGCCTTACTGCCCCCGTCAATAGATCATCTTCCGCGATGAGATTGATAGAACGATTCTCATCTCGGTCAAATAAAGCACTGTCGTTCTTTTTTTTTTGGGCGGCTCATTCACAACCATTGCGGGGGTCCATCTATTCGTGTAGCGAGAGAAAGTGAGAGAGGAAGGGAGACAGAGCGCGACAGTATTGATTTTCCTCCTCACATCAATCTCCCCCTCCTGTTGTGTCTCCTTCTTTCTGCCCCCCCCCCTCCTTCAAAAGAGTCCAGAACCGGGCCAAGTTTAATCAATTTAGCGTTGCAAAGGCGCCCACTCCCCCAACTCGCCTGGTTATTGCTGTCTCCAAGATCTCCACTTCACTGCGACTCCTCTCTCTTCCCCCCTCTTGCCTCTTAGCCTCTGCTCGATCCTCTCCGAATCGTCATCGATTCTCTCCCTTCCATCGGCCCTGGGAGGAATCCGTGTCGAACAGGGAACTTACCATCAAAAAGGGTTCCTCACTCATTGGCCCTCATTCCAGGTGAAATTCTCTGCCTCACAGGTTCCAAGCGCAACTTCCAGTCCTCGCAGGCCTGGCCAAGAAGCACCACGGATTCAACCGTGAAAGAAAAAGAAACCAGAAGGGCTCCGACAAGAAACCCGGGAGCTAGCTACCTCGTGTGCGGCAGCTTCAGCTTCACTCCACCACAGGAAAACAAAGCTTCCTTCTGTTGATCATCAACCTGCTCGGCGGCCCGCCTTCCCTTCTCTGCCTCTCACCCACCCACTGGTTTCTACCTCTCTCTTTCTAAAGTCACCTCATCGTTCCTTTCGCCAACCTTCATTTTTTTTTTACTTGACTTCCGAGCCACCTCCCGACGCTTCAATCTCACCAAAGTCTCAGCCGCAGCCTCAGCCGCAGCCCTCGAAGCGCACTCGTCGTTCCCAATGGGATGTCCTACACAGCCATCTTTCAATCCACGGAGCTGAGTTGGAGGGTGCTTAGGTCGCTCCAAAGCATCCTCAACATCCCAAGATGGATCACATATCCACGGTAGGTGTTCCTCTTGACGACCGAGGCGGGAGATCCGACCCATCTCCACCTCCACCCCAGGCGCTGGATCGAATAGTTGGGGGATTTTCATGTGCTAATGCGCGCGCGCGAATACAGCTCTGTGCCCTCAGCACGCTAGGGATCGCGCCGTCTGGTCTCGCCCTCGGTCGCGTCGAGCGATCCAAGTCGGGCATATTCCGCCGCAAAACGTTCTCATACCACCACGCAGCCACTCCTTCCGAACAACAACAACGTCAACATCAACACCAACAACAGCCATCACTCCCTACTACCTCCATCCCAGTCCGGCCCAAGACCTCACGATCCAACCGACCCCTCACCGCGGGACCCGACTGGTCGAATTTCGCAGCGCAGGTATCCGAGAAGCTCGAGGAAGCTCCGCGAGATGCGTTGCCCGGCCCAGACCTGCCACGGGCGTCCATGTCCTTCAGCGCGGCCCGGCGACGGCGCCGCGGGCAGACCATGAGCAACCCCCCCGTACAAATTCCCGAAGAAGCATCCGCCGAATCGTCCCTCACTCGTGAACCACACTCTCGTCGTCCCTCGACTAGTTGGCTGCGACGCTTGTCGTTGGCGTCCTTTCAAACCGAGACCCCCTCGACCACGAGTCCAGTCACCCCGTCTTTCAATGGATCGGCGAGTCCAATCCTTCCTCGCCCGTCCAGTTCTCGCCGAGCGCCCAACAAGCTCGTGAAGCGCTCAACCTCACAACATTCTAATGCTCACCCCCTCTTCGTGAACACCGCTGTTTCTCCGGTCTCGGCGCTTCGAAGACCCGCCACGAGCCACCAACGTTCCGAATCACAGCGCTTACAATCGCCGCTCGCGCTCGATTTTTCGACTCGATTCCCGGTGGATCTCCCCGTGGAAGACCTGGACGCGGACGACTTTGCAGTGCAGGAGCAGGCCGACTGGAAGCCGTATTTCCATCCGCCGAGGGAGGTGCCAGACAGGGTCGCCCGGCGGTTATCCACCTCGACAAGCCCCAGATCGACGGGTGTCAGACGAATTGCCTTCGAAGGCGATGCGCTGCCCGCGTTAGTGCTGGCGTCGGCAATTACTTCGGAAACTCCTACCTCGCACGAGGATGAGTTGGCGACTACCACTCCCGTGACGTTTCGCAATCCATTCGGGACAGAGTTGACCACTGTGGTCAGTCATGCAGACGATACCACCACCTTTCCCCCCCCTGAGGGTGATCAGGTCTCTCCAGCTCCTGCATCTCGACAGGCGAGTCTTCCCGCCCATCGGCCCCTCCCACAGCTTGAGATGCCCGGTCCAAAAGACTCGCCATCGGTAAAGGAACTCGAGACCAGAAGAGTCGTTGTGAACACAGTGACTGCGTCCGGGACACCCATTCCTGGCCGGGCCCGGGCCGGGTCTCTGAAACGGGTCAAGGGGAGGACCTTCTCGATCCCTCCAGCGGAGCTGGCGAAGCTGCGCACCTTGGTTCCCAGTCCGCCCCAACCGCCCTCACGGCGCAACATCACCGATCCATCAGTCTTTCGCCGCCCTTATCCCCTCTCGCCACCCCCGTTGGCAGTGCCCGTGTTTGGACGGGATCCGCTCATGGCGCAACGATCAGTCTCGCAGGATTACAATGTGGGGATGCGTGCGCAACGTTCTCTCACGTCGGATGCGGTAGCCGTGTCGGCCTGGCAGCATTCCGCCCGTCCGTCAGATAGCTACACGTTCAGCTCACTCCGTCGTCTCGCAAACCGACATTCCATCGCCGCGTCGGTGCCCTCCTCCACGGTCATTGGGTCGGACGACACGCGCGTCTTTACTTCCAGTGATGAATGTGAGACCGACACCATGACAGACTATTGGGATTCGATCCGCACTCGCGGGACAGGCCGTGGCGGGCTCAAAGGGCTGCACATTGAGTCCTTGTTTGACAAGGGCGGAACTCGGTTAACAAACGAGGAAGTTGCGACTCTCGAGGATCTTCTACCTCATGGCTCCTTTGCGTCTCGACTGGAGCCCGTCAACCCTCTCTTTTCCAACTCCCTTGTACCCGACGTCGCTCAAGTCCATCTCAGCGACGACTCCTGGATTTCCGAAGGCGGCACAGGAGATGCAAGCATGCTGGGGGCCCTTCCTGGTGAGCCCAATGGCCCTCCGTTGCAGCCACGACGCCATGGCACTCGAGGACTCTCCGGGCACAATCCTTCTCACTCGGTGCTCGCCCAACCGGATCCTGGATCTCCCGTTGCGGAGTCCTTTACAAGTCAGAAAATGAACATTTTCGACTGGTCTGAGCAGGCTCGCCTGGACCGTGATTCCGCGGACACGGAAGCTCGCCCTCGGACGATGCAAGGCAAGCAAAGTACCATCAACCGGGGTAGTCGCGCCGCCTGTCGCAAGGTCCCCTCCTCGATTCATCTCCGCAGCCAAAGTGTGCCGGTAGCGAGAGAGCTTCCCGTCAGCGAATCTCGTCAACCCTCTGGCAAGTTCGGTACCTGGGGCTTGGGCTCAAAGGGGGTGAGTGAGGACTGGGACAGTGACTTTGAATTTGAAGATAGTGAAGAGCCCACAATGAGTAATGATACCCAGAGCACCGAACCGGAGATGGCGGTGCCGGGAATGACGGTGCCCCAGGCAATCTTGGAGCGGCAAGCAAGCCTTCGAGGTCAATTCGGACAAGTCCAAGAGCTTACGTTGCTTGTTGAGGAGCTGAAACGACTTCGCCATCAAGCCAGCGTGTTGAATGTCCTGTCCGGTCCGTCCAGTGAACTGTGGAAAGAGGCCGAAGGGATCGTCAATTTGGCCACGATCGACGACGAGGATGAACAGCACTCGCCTCCGGGCTCGCCCTCGTCACTCACCTTCAGCTTTGACGATTCGGAATACGACACGCACCGAAATTCCTCGAAACGAACGAGTGACAATTCCTGGCCGGAAGATCCTCCCCCCATCGGCTCAGTCCAGCTGACTTCATCCAAGCCACGAAATTCGAGTCATGCGGACGACGACTCCTGGCAACTGCCTCCTCCACACGGATCCCGATCCGACGATGCGACTCCAGCATACTTAACGAAACACTCACCCCGATCCAAATCTGTTCTTGATATTCTCTCCCCCAGTCGTCGTACCGACGATGGTCCTTTGGCTTTGTCTCCACGCACCCAGAAGCTTCCTTTTGATACCCAATCTCTGCGGGATCTGGTCATCCGGGCTGGAGTTGTCACTCGCGCCTTGAAAGAAGTCATCCGCAAGGCAGAAGGTGTCGACCCCAGTCCCACCGATGACTTTCCCGCCGACCCTCCTTTCCGCCGGATCTTTGATCAACCTTCTCATGACGACCTCGCCGACTTTGAAAATGCCCTGGCAGAGATGCAATAGAGCAGACATTGTGATAGATTTTGTCCATGCCTTTGTATCCTGACCTATTTACGACGAATTTCCCTCCCACGTCCGATTCCTTTCCTCTCCACCTTTTCTCTGTTCTGAACCAGGACGCCTTGAACATCGACTGCAACATTGCTTGAGAGGAGCGTTGCCTCCATATCTCTACTTGACCATCTCAAAACACACATTCCTTGCAGCATCTCCGTTCCTGCATCCTCTGGGCAACGGATTCCGTTTTTTCTTTTTTTTTTCTTTTCCCCCTGCATCCTGGTGTTCAACCCAAAAGCCACTGCATCTGTCTTGTACAACTCCTGATTCGTGTAAATTGTTGTCCACCTTCTCTCTTCTTCTTCTTTCTTCTACTTTCCCTCCCTGCCACCTTTCCTTTGACATTCTTATTCTCTTGTCATTTGCACGCATGGAAGTGTATGAGCACAATTCTGGGAGGCCAATGTCTTTTCTGTCTTATCATTTTTTTTTCTATTATTCAACACTCTTCTTTTTTTGGTCTTTCTCACCCGTCTCCTCTTTTCGCAGTCTTCTCCCTCCTGTCAGCGCAACATCCTGTCCCGCGTTTCTCGCCTTTTTCTTTTATTATCATTTTTTATTCCCCCATTTCTTTTGACTCTTCTGATTGCATATATTTGCGCCGGCCATATTCATAATTGCGCTATCGCTATCCTAATTGTGGAAGAGTGACGAACGCGCACGCGCGTGGAGGGTGAGAGACTCTGCGAGAAAGAGCCTGGAGAATCCTGAGCTCCTCGGAGGGTTCCTATTCTCTTATTATTATTTTTTCCTGTGATGAAGTTTTGGGGAGAACGGCTCCGCCAGACGAAGAGCAATGAGTGTCAATGTCATGCAATCTTTATTGGTCAGAGTAAAAATGGCCGTTGACCTGAGCATTTTTCCCTTGTCTGTCCTTTGAAGTAGTCCTCAATGCATCTCGTAGTCGGTTTGTCTCTGTGTATCCGATGTATCTCTCAAATTCCTTCATGGAGCGGACTCTACTGTGCTGTCTTGCTCGATCAGCAAGTCCACCCGTCAGCCTTGGGGGAGCAAGTGTAGTTTGAGTCCAAAGTGTACCGTGTCCTACGAACTTTCTTCTCATCATCGCGCAGATATTACAAAGATCATGAATCCCATCCACATGTACAGCACGCTCTGCATCAATCGTATTCAATATACAATATACAATATAATTCGGCATTTCTCTTATATATTCTCTCCCTCTCTTGAATCTTGATAATCCCGATTCCGTAGACAAGATTTGTTGTTCCCCCCTCCCGAGGTTCGATCGCTTACTGGCTGGCTGTAGATACTACAACCTTGCCTTAATCATCGATTATCGAACAGAAACTGATGTATATCGATTATCTGACTACTCCAAGTGTAAGTGTACTCATCTTATCACTGTATACAAGGTTTGGCGATCATGGAAGAAAGGAGGATACCTCTATTGAGAATCCATTTGATATATTTTGTCGGATTGTTTGTCACAAGGACGGGGGATTGGGCCCTCTCTTAGAAAAAAAAAAAAGAAAGAGATTAGATGGAACGAGATGAAATATTGGAAGGTTTTGCGCTGCGCTAAAGTCGGAGGAAATAAAGAAAAAATCAACAAGCATGGAGGGAAAAGGTGGGGTGGGGTATCTTTCTAACAATATACAAGGCTGGGGGTTGCAGGGGGGTATGGTGATGGAATGAAATGGAATAGAAATGGAAAAAAATATCAAGAGGAGGGGGCGACGACAAGAATGGCAGGTCATGGGTCATGGATCATTGATCGTGGATCTCGAAATTTCGGATCTCGGTGGAGGAAAAGGAGAAGAAGATGAGGAGGGAGGGGGAGGACAGTTAAAAAGAGACAAGGTGGAAAGGTGAGATTCTCCTCTCACTCTCTCTCTTTTTCTGGGTCCTCTGTTTTTTTTTTGAGTGTCTTTGTGCTTCATTTTAGGCATCACCCTTCTTCTCACTGTCGAGTGCCAAATGGACAGTGGCAAAACTGCTCTTTGCGCGAATCTTGGATCCGTAGACGTAGATGATGATGGGGAGTGGGATCATCAGGACGGCGATGCAGCCGAGGAGAGTGGAGGCCCAGTTGACGCCGAGGGATTTGAACTAGAGAGAAGAAGTGGGGATGAGTCACAGGGTCTTATTTTCATGAATGATAATGTGTGTCTGTGAGTGGGAAAAAAAAGGGGGGGGAAGGGGGAGGTGCAGAATTTATGGAAAAGTGCTCAGGTTTGACGTACCATTGCAGGCGCAAAGAGAGGAAATCCTGCACCGGCGGAGGAGCGGAGGATGCTGTTGGCTGCGAGGGCAGAGGCGGCACTATCAACGAGGAAAAAAAGGTGTTGTTAGTGGAAAGGTCACATTGCACATATGAGTGCTCATGGATCTGGCGCACAAATAGAGAGAGAGAGAGAGAGAGAGAGAGGGAGGGAGGGAGAGGGAGAGGGAGGAGAGATCAAAGGAGGGGAATTACTCACAAGGAGGTATAAGCATCAATGATATAATTAAAGGCACCGAGGAAGATGCAAAACAGACCGAATCCGATCAACAATCCCGAGGTCATCGGGATCGCCCAGTGAATCTGCGCCTTGAAGCCCGACCAGCCAAACCAGAACAGGCCCGCCGCAAAGGCGACACTGCCAATGATCGCCGGGGGCATGCGCCATTCGGGAATCGGGACTCCATGATTCGCATCCAGTTTGCGATTGTACGAGGGCTGGGTCAGGATGATGTAGATGCCACCGCAGATCTCGCCAATCACGAGACCCCAGTAAGGAAGGCCGGCCACACCGGGGGCGAAGCCATGAATCGATTGAAAGACGATGGGGTACGCGGTGAGAAAGAGGTAGAGCAGCCCGTACAGGAAGGCCATGTAGATACTCAAGAAGAGGACAATGGGTTCGAGGAAGAGTAACTTGATCGGACGGAGGAGGTTCTTCTGGACGAGTTCCCGGTAATCAACTTCAATTTCTTCCTGTTTGGCGTGGATGCCCCAATTTGAGGTTCGACGGCGGAGCTCGGCGGCTTTGTGCACCAGGATGATGGGTGGGTAGGTCTCGTGGAGAAAGACGAGATCGATGAGGAGAGCGGATGCCCCCATGATGCCCGTGAGATACTCCGTCCATCGCCATCCGAGACCCTGCACGATGAATCCTCCGACGGTGGAGGCGATGAGCGGTCCGGTGAAGACAGTCATGGCGAAGACGACGATGGCGAGGCCCCGGACACGGTTGTTGTACATGTCCGCCAGCACGGCGGCCACCACGGCCAGTGGGCATGCACCGAAGAATCCACCAAAGAAGCGGCTCAGCATGATCGTCTGAACATTCTCGGCCGTAGCGGTGGCGAATTGAAAGATGGTAAAGCCAAACATGGACAGAAGCAGCGGTGGTCGTCGTCCTTGGAGCTCGGAGAAGGGGGCCCAGACAATGGGGCCCATGGCAAACCCAAGGACGTAGAGCGAGAGGCCCAGAGTGCTGACCTCACTGGAGATGTGGAATTGGCTGGAGACGGAGTGGATGGCGGCGGAGTAGATACTGCTAGTAAAGGTCGAGTTGAGGGTGGTCCAGGATAGAATGATGGCCGTGAGGAGCTTCTTGCTTGTTGGCCAGTTCTGTGGGTGCAGAGGGTCATCAATGCCGGAGAATTCGACCACATATTCCTCCTTGTCGGGCAAGGGAGGTGGATAGGGCTTGCCAGCACCAAAGTCAGGGAGAGGACCGGCGTCTTCTGTCCGTTTCTTGTTGCTGGCGCCGACAGTGGCGATGTGCTGGCTTCGTTGGGTTGCGATCCGTTCTAGGGCTTCCGGGTCGAGTTCGGCCCCGATGACTCGGTGTGAATGTGACGTGGGTACCTGAGAGAGAAACTCAAATTCATCTCGAGAGGAGAGATAGGAGGATGCTGCCGTTGTGGATAGTGAATCGGAGCGCTCGACGGGGCTGTGAGATGGTGAGTCGGAGGGGGATGGAGTCGAGATGGTGGTGGTGGTGATGGTGGTGTTAGGGCTTGAGCCTTTTTCCCGATTCCATGGCGAGTCCATTCTGGCGATAGTCGCGCCCACGTGCAAGGGAAAAAGTCGTCCAGATACAAGAGCTGGAAGAAGTGTATCTCTGTCCTACTACAATCTTCTCTGGAGAGGGAAAAGGTCTTCAATCGGAGGAGGGCTTCTACACAGTTCCTTGTAGAAGGGGGAATCTCCCATCGTTTATATTTCATCCACCCATTTTTCTTTGCCAGTTTCCACTTCATTCTCTTTCGCCCGTGGGCCTTTTTGGCTCGGCTGTCAGCCAAAGCTGGCCCAGCGGCTCAGAATGGAGACTACCTTGATATCTGTTTGACCCTCCTATACTCTCTTTTTCTTTTTTTTTTTCTCCCTCTCTACCATTATGGATCAAGAGTCTCGGATTGCGTCGGTCAATCTTCTACGTGGACCCTCTTTTTTTTTCCCTCTTTCGTGGTGCACTGGGGCTTCGTCGCGGGATCCGCCACCACGGAGTCTTTTTTCGGGTCGAGGCTCCATCATCGATCAGGTCGGAGGACCCATGATCATTCTCTGTGCTTGGACCTGACACAAAAAGCTTCAAGATTTGGAAAGCTCATGTTATGATGAGCCTGGTGGTCTCGCATCGAGCTCACCAGACAGCAAATCCACGATCAACCCAACGACGAGCATGTGTTTGGGTCGCACGCTCTCTCGGTCACGGGCTGCTCCCCAACGAGAGAATGCCGACCTTCCCCGTCGGCTAGCCGAGTGGCATCAGCCCAGGCCAGGCCAACCCTCTCTACGATCAATTTGCCCGTGCCTGGCCGAGCTGTCCTCGGAAGGGTCCCAGCTCCGATGCAGCCAAGCTTGATATCAAAATGAGAAAGAGGGTCTCCACTTGGTCGGGCTTGGAAATTTTTCTTGAGTGGGCTCCAGTTGTTTTTTATCAGTGGCCGATGGAGTCGGAGACCGTGGTCGATGGGTATCCTCGGGGCAGCCCCTGCGCAGACTCGGTTATTCAAGGCGTTTACGTCATGCGCGGCACTGCGCAGTGGAGCCGTCCGACACATTTTTTGGCATGATCGAGATGGTTGAGTTCGGTGTTTTCATAGTCAGTTGGTCAACCACGAGAGCTAGAGACCGAACATGGGGGAAAGTGTCTATGACGATGATGGAGAAGTGGGAGGGAAATTTGGTGATTGATCATGATGGTCTCTTCTTTATTGCCAGTCGAGGACTCGCGCGCCGGGACGCCGTCGAAGAGGTGGATTGACATTGGTGAAGCTGGTGTCGGACAGAATCTAAGGAAACTGGACTCTTCGGGACAAATTGCAGGGTTCTGTGGGAGCACGTGGAACAGACGTGATGGGAGTAGCACACTGAACGGGTGATCACCTTCATGGCGACCAGACCAGAGCCTCATCCGGGGCTAGACCAGTTTCGTACGTCAACGATACTACATGTTCCGTCGCAAGCGTCTTTATATGTTAGTAGTGACCTTTTACCCACGGCCCAGCACTTTGTCGATCCGGCGCTTAGCTCTCTTCATGGGTTCCATCTACACTCCGTTTAGGCCCGGAATCTGGTTCGCTCACGGGGGGATAAGCCCTGGTGGTCTGGGCATCTCAACCTTATCCGGAGGAAGAACGGCCCCATGGATGGTCTGCCGCAATCTGGACGAATCACAAATGCACTGCGACCAAGACTTGTTCAATGACCCATGAAATGTGATGATTTCACTCCGGGGGGTCTACCGACTTTTTGAGTTGTCGCCCAATTATCCTTGGAGCAAAGCCACACACACAACGTACTCGGGTGAGTGGTCCTCCCGCCTAATCTTGACCCGTTCATGTCTTGGCTGGATAGCGCTTATCGATACGAGGCTAGAAACCCCCCCCCGTATATCCTCCAAACTTGTAGGTCTGGAAAAAAGGGCTTTCTCGTGAGCGGGGTTGAGTTGAAGTCAAGTCGCCATCTGATATTTCTGCATCAAGCTCTGGTGTAAATGATGTGCGTGGTTCTGTATCATCACTCGATGATACATCCTGAGTGAGAGGCGAAAGACACATGTTCAACTCCTTGGACGCTTACTTGGCGCCGTCGCTGTCACGTGATGTGATGGCCAACGGGACACGACGCGGGCCCAAATATGCTGGGCGGGTCTCTCCGAATCGAACATTCCTGGAAGGAGGATCTCAAAATCCAGCCTGGGATCAATCTGGAGTCCATTGAACATAGGAAGCTGCATCCACATTTTTACCGCTGCGAATGATTTTTCAGATAATACGTATCAGAGCGCATGTACAAGTCGTTCATACAAAGCAGGCTAGTGCAAGTCGTGGTTCGGCTCGACCCAGGAAAGGTCTGGCTTTCCGCCACACGATCCTTTCTCTTCGCCTCTCCTCTTTCTCGTCATGATTCAGGGACGTCTGGTCTCGCCCAAGTGCAAGGTTGCCAAGGAAATAAAATTTGCTCAGGATCCCATTCTGCACATTTGGGGCGCTTAGCCTTGGAATGTACGTCATTTTCATGATTCGTGGGGTATTGAAAGAGTTTGTGTTTTTACCTCTGTCCTGTTGGCTTACCGAGGGGGGAAAAGCCGGGAGGGTGATGGCTTAGGCTGTGCCTGGTCAAGCTAAACAACCTATGGGACAAGCAGGGGAGTGTGGGAGATAGTATTATTTTACTGGTCCAGGTGTTCGGCGTATGGACGAGCATGTACATGTAGCATCCAGTTCAAATGGGCTGCTCAGTGTATGCAACTTGAGTTTTACCACCCATGAGATCCAAAATCTCAAAATGTCAAATTCAAGCACCCAGATCGGAGAGCTGGGATAGTATATAACGACACTACCGCATAGGCACGTACTCTATATATACGTACCTCCTTTAGTGGCACACAGAACCCTTAGGTCCATTTTTTTCACATGATAACTCAATATATACCTAGGTCCACATCAAGGAAAAACAACTATGTAAACATCAAACTCCCCAATATGGATCCAACTCAATTACATCCCGCCCATCTCCAGCCCAGACGGGGCAATCCACCCACCTGGAGGTACCCAACATTGCAATTCCGCAATTCCGTTCCAGGTTTGATTGGAAAAAGATCTCCTCAAATTGCCCACTCCACCCGGGGGTGCCCTGCCAAGCCCTTCCGCTGAAACGCGGCCCCCCGCGAGAAGAGGAACACGGTGGACGAGTTTTCCACCGATTGCACGTAGAGTACCCATCCTCTCAACATATATAGGGAGTGTCGGTCGGGACGAGTTGAGTCCTGTTGAATACCGCGACGGGTGTAGAATGGATTGTGGGAAGGTGTCTACTTATGATATATGCCACATCTATATTCATCATTGGGAAATAAGCGAGATGGTATAGGTGCCGGGTCTCAGGAGAACAACAACCCAAGATTTCAGTCCGGACGGCGACGATCATGATTGTTCAAGAATGATGGCCCGAATCCCACGATCATGTCTCCAAGCGGCGACAATCCGAACCCATTGTGGAAAGGCAATAAGTTACACAATGTAACAATACTGAATACACTATCGTTATAAACACATGTACTGTCATACAACTCACCATTGAGTGGCAGATGGCTTGATACGAATACACTTACAGTACATTTGTGCAGGTTTTCGTGCCTCTCAATTCTCCCCTTTCTGGAGCCGACAAATCTCCGTGGACGGTGACCGTCTGCACGGCTCTTGGGGAGGGATGTATCGTTGACGACTGGATAAGTGGATCGAGAGGCCGGAGTTACAGTACAGACGGGATCCAAATCTTGAGCCCCATTGCTATTGTTTGGGGTTGTTCTTGGGCTTGTGGGCGTCTGTTAGATTGGTGATCTATCTGTTGTCTGGAGTGACTATATGGAGTCATGGACGGCTATGAGTATGGGTGCATTGGTAGTAGAGCCTTGTCTTGTATCTATTGACTTGAAAGTTGTTGGCCACCAATTTACTCGTCGTATTAAAGTGGCATGCCCAGTCCGATTAATTTGACTGGTTCGGCATTTGACAATGGGTATACTGTAGATGCATATACAGTAGTGAGTCGACAGTTTTGTCGGAATCTGGCAAGCTGTCTGGTCTGCCGATTCCCACGTAATCATCTCTATTTGAACTCTTTGTGTAAGCTTCAAAACCGGGTCTCTTTGCATATCGTGGATGATCAGATGGAGGAATCAGTGTTCTGCAAGTACTGTCGTTCCTCAGGCCAACGACGCCACTGGATCCTTTCCATCAGTTGGACATGGAAGAGGGAGATGGGATGGGATGGGCAGGCCAGATCGCTGCAGACCATACCATATGTACGGTAAACATTCCGTCAATCTTTACCGTATTGACCAGCGCCGGCAGTGGTCATCTCCGATTCAGGGGCACCTAGTCTCTGATTGGCTGGACCCTGAAGCGGGTTCCTGACGCTAAAACGGGGAGGCATCCACTCAAAAGGAAAAAAAAAAAACAAAAGAAAAAAAAGTCTCGGTTTCCCGTCAGGCTGTATGTGGTGTACCAGTACCCGCCCCTCCCAGCTCGTCCCGGCTTTCCACCTTGCGTGATGCAGTGTCTCTAAGAGAGTCATGGGCAAGACATGGCCATTGACTGTGGTTGATCCATGAGGATGGTCCATGGCAAGAGTAGCTTCCCCCACCTCATCAATAGGTGGTTGTCTAAGAGATCAACAGGTTGTCGGGGTGAAGGCCGCAAGGGAATCAGGTACCCGAAGGAGGTCGAGAAAGTGCATGAGTGAGTGTGTGCTAAATTAAGAGTTTCTCAGGGGTTCCGAATCGGTCGAGAGCAAGTAAAATGAAATCTCACCAAATGGGCACAGATTTGCGGAGATTCGAGGTGGGACGACCATTACAGTGTGTAAGTCGGTACAGAACGAAGCTGTGTACCGTACGTCAGCAACTGGAAAATTAAGCAGTGGGACCATACCTGACCACTGGACAAGCTTTGATTGTCTGAAACGACCGAATCCATCAATCAGAGTGTGTGAGGTGAAGTGTCGTGTCAACACCAACGGTACTGTATCACCCCAGTCTGAACTTTGGCCTGTGGTCAAAACGGTAACCCGACCACGCTGACGAGACCAGGTCTTCCTCCTATTCCAAGCCTCGATCCGGAGATTCTGTTTCTGAGCCTGAGCTCGGCTGCAGAGATGGACACTGGAGATCGAGAGGAGGAGGTATTGATACTGCTTGAATTCTACAACTGCTTTCCATCCTACCTGTTCATCTGTCCTCTCCGTACTGTAGAGTCCAGCGAGCAAGACCTTTTGACCCCCCATTGATAACAATTTCAAGCCGGTTCAGACCAGTCCAGATCCACTCGCCTAACTGGTTCGGGACAAGTGCGGGAGCAGCCTCCAAACTGGCGTCAAACCACCGTGAAGCTGACTCGTTCAGTGGCAGTCAAAGAGTCCCGTTTCCGATACGACGGGGTAATCTAAATGGAGGACGCTAACGAGATGAGAACGAGGTGTGAAGGAAACGAAGGACACCAGTCCAGCGGTCTGGCCCCCCCCCCATGAGTGGCCCCAGTCGTTCAGTCCCAATACGGTTTCGAACTTTCTACGCCCCCCCTCTGGCCTGCCCCCCTGCTCCTCTTTTCGGGTCTCGCTGCTCTGAACTCTCTTCTTCCTCTCTTTTCCTCTCTCATCGCTACTTCTGGGTTCGTCTTTCTCCATTTGTCTCTCCTTCAACTCCTACACTCTTTTGGAGACATCTTGATTTGCTGGCCGCCAACCCATCTACACTCCCTTTGATATACACACTCTTTTTTTTTTTCGGGGTTGCTGGCCGCCACATTCCTTACCATACTTCCTCCACCACGGATCATATACTTGCCCACATTCAACCTCGCTACGATTGGGTCGTCTGGTGATTATCGAACGTCGACATTCGGGGATCAAACTTCAATGGTTTCAGCTTGAAAAGAACACTGTCGGCTCCTCGCCTGCTCCTCTCGGTTGCGTCCAGTCGACTGGTTCGCTGTGGAAAAATAAGACGAACCACGCTGCTTCTCGCATGTTGTATTTGCTCCTTCAATTTCGCTGCAGTTGAAGAAGAGTTGGCCCAAAAGAAAAAAAAGAAAAAACCAGAGATTTTTAATCGGCAATCAACATTCACCCAATCTCCAATTTGACACAACTCCTCGATCTCTCCACCTTGACGGCGGGCTTCCTGAATCATGCATCATCATGATCCCAAGCTCGTCATGAGGCATTCGATCGTACAAAGGGAGGTCGTCCCGCCTCTACGACTTCCCCTCCTGGTACCCTCTGCCACGACTCTTCCGGGTACTGGCTTGCCCTCGCTAGTGGTCAGAGCTCCCAGCTCCTCGGAATCAACGGATACGTCGAAATGTGGAGGTAATAAATGCGAGACGGCAACAAGTAACATGACAACAACGGTTCTGCCCATCGTGCTGGGTGCTGGGTGAGTTCTCTCTGAGGTTTTTTTTTTTTTTTCGGGATACGGAGGGAATACGTGCAGCGAGTACGAGGGAAATCGTGAAATGGCCGTTTTCTGACCCTGTTCGACAGTGTGCCGGTCATCTGTGCGATCGTCGTCCTGGTCTTCTTGCACCGACGACACACCAAGAAGCTGCTCCATGAGGATGCGATGGATAAGCACAAATCATTGGACTTTGGTATGGACGATGTCACCCCCCGCAAACCCCGAAAGCTGCCCAACGGGCTGGAGGCCGAGATGTCCCAACCCAGTCACTCCAAGGGTCTCTCGCTCGATGTCAGCCCGTATCTGTTGCCCCCCGGGTTGACCGGCTCCCGTGATTCGTTACATTCCCTGGCTCGGTCCATCGACGACGACAAGTATCGTCCCGCAGTCTTTACAAGCCAAGACAATGGCTCGGTGAGATCTTTCCCTCGCAGCCGTGGGGACGATGCCTCCAGTTTGGCGCCCTCGACCCGTCAGGCCTATCCGGGCGCCGAGGACCCCAACTCGGGTCTTTTGCGCAATGCTCAGGGCATGTCACGCACGTCTCCTCCTCGGTACAACAGTCCCCCCGCGGACAAGTTGCCCCAACGTCCGCCCCCCGCCCACCATCCCAACCAGACTGGGCCTCCCATGCCGGCCCCCGTCGGCCATGACGATCGTGCCATGACCGGAGGAAGCCCCACGTCCAACGCGGGCAGGCCCCAGGATCGCGCGGTCTCCCCCCAGGGACCTCAAATCCCGCCTCAACCCGCTCTCAACCCCATGGCCGAGTTGCACTTTGAGGCCGAACCCCCTATCGTCTACCACACGCAGGCCACGCCCCAAGAAGAACATCCCAATTTCCCGCTTCCTGCTCACAATGAACCTGGCCTGCACGGTCAGGCGGTGACGACGATGCCCACGCCGAGAATCTCCTTCCCCGCCAGTGATATCACCGTGAGTGACTATGGTGATGATCGGAAACCTGATCTGACCATCAATGTCCATGCCGCCGAGGATCATCGACCCCACCTGGGTAATGGGCAGCCGCCTCACATGAACGACGGGCAACCGGAATCTCACGAAGTCGCGCAACAGAAGCTGGACGTGGAGTACGAGCAAAACAACCGTCCCGACACCCGCCGGCTGACTCTCGGTGTGCGACCTCTGCCCCCAGAGGACCCCGCGGACAACCCGGAGCAGCGTGCCAACCGAATCCGTTCCTTCTACAAGGAGTACTTTGACGAAAGCAAGCGAGAGACCACCTACTATCAAGACTTTGGCCCCGAGTTCTACGAAGATGGTGGCTACGTCTATGATCCCACCACCGGCGATTACTATGATTCCACTGCTCCTCCCGCGCTGCCATATGCCGAGCCGATCACCCGTCGTGCTATGACACCGCCACCGCGCGCTCCCCCACGATTCCAAGGTCAGGCCCGTCACATGGCCACCAATTCTGCTGGACACAACAACTACGGTGGCCCTGGTCCTCGCGCCTTCTCCTCGGCGTCGGGCCGCATGCCCGGTCCTCGTGGTGCTCCCCGAAAGCCTCCACCTCCTCCGACTCCCCTCCAGATGCTGCCAACGCCTCACATGTTGAAGGATGATTCAATTTTCATGGCAGCCGACTTTGCTCCTGCCCACGGTGTCCGTGATCGCCGTGAGGGTCGTCCCGAGACCCCCACCGGTGGTATGATGCCGTACAGTCCTACCATTCGTGCTCATACACCCTTGGCTTCCGCATTTGATGATCTTTCCGTGATGCCCAGCCCGTGAGTTTCCCCATCTGCCTCTCATTCGGACCTCTTGTACCCTGTGGTATCTTGAGTTATATTTTCTCCCCCTTCTTCTCCTTGCTAATATTCCTTCTAGTCACGCTTTGCGGAAATCGGGCACCTACACGAGTCTGGACTTTGCACCGCCACCCCGGTTCAAGAATAGTGACACTGGCAGTGATGCCGGCAGTATTCGCAGCAACCGCACGGGTATCTCCAACACTCACATGAACAACATCCGCAATGGCAACTACCGTGTCAGCCGGTTGCCGACCGATATGGTTGGAACCCGGGATGACATGATGACCAGTCTGCGGCCCAACTTGGATATGACCAGATAAATAACGGAAGCCCACCCAAAGGCAAAACCCCTTTCCGTCTTCTCATCCAATTTTTTTTTTCTCTCTCCCTTTTATAACGACTTTGTGCTGCTTTTCTCAAGTGTCTCTCGGATCATACCCTGTGATGACCTAGCGTTGTATCATGGCAATCCTTCTCTGGTTGATTGACCGTTCTTCGAGGTGGGCAACATGGGCTCCCATCTTGATGGAGAATGTGTGCGGTATTCTCTTTGGACAGATGTCGTACCATTCTCCTCTTCTCTCTGTGATTATAGCACTCGTTCTTATCTTTTTTTGTTCCATGTCCTTTTTCCCACCCCTCCGCCTCTGTATTTTATGGGGGGGGGGAAATTCCTTTGGGGTCTCTGCTGTCCCTTGGCGTATATAGACACTAGTTTTTGGGTTTAACTTGATCTCCCGCCCGTCAGTTGCTCCGACCACTGCATCGGCTCTTTTTTAAGTTTTTTTCCCCCGTCTCCATCTCTTTCTCTTTCTTTTACCCATATGTGTCTATTTCCAGACCATTTTAAATATCTTCGAGGCACGTCTGCCAGTCACTGTAATGGTCAATCCTTTCCGACTTTGCCTTTCCGTCTCGGAGCCACCGGAGTCATGGATCCGTTAGTTTTCATTGATCGCGGTCAAATTTATTGTCATGAGATCCATCCCCTTGCCCAGTCTAAAGTGATGCATTCACCTTGTACTTGGCCTCAGACACGGCCTCGGCACCACACGCAAGCTTCTTGGAGCATCAAGACCCTCGTGTTTGTAAACAAAGTCTTGTCGCGTTACACCTTTTCATCATTGTGCTTACTCGGGAAGACTTTCCAGGAGAACAATCACTATCAAGGACGACCGAACAGGAAGAGAAGACAAACAAGGAAGCTTCTTCGGGCAGGGTATTCCCTCCCCCTTAAACAAGCCGAATAAAGTACAGACTTTGACCGGAAGTATATGTTTACTGTCGGGATCACATGGCACGTAGATAAAGAGATAGTAGAGACGAACTCCCCCCTACCAGTCTCACTTTCTTTTTATCCTTTCACACTCCTCCTCTATTCTACTAAGTAGGTCCTCTACATCCAACAGTCCGCATGTATGTGGCCTTTTGTTCCAACATAAAAAACTTCGCCCACGCTTCTGTTAGTGTTGACAGCCTCGCGGTAGCACAAAATGTCTGGTACTTATGCGTAAGTACGAATACAGCACTATATCTTCTCAGAACCACACACAAGTCTCTCAAATTTCTAGATCGTCCGGTCTGGAGATGACTGCAGAGTAAAAATGGTTAGTAGTAGCCAGTGGCTGGTAGTATTCCCCACTTTGTACCCGCCTGTGGAAAACTTTATCGTCACCTTGAGGAATACAGCTGCCAGTGATACCAAATCGTTTACTGAGAAAGAGCTCACTCTAGTGATCGAGCGGCATGGACGCGTGCTACAAGAGCTCCGATGTCGTCCATGGTGAGTGAAGGGTTGCGAAAGTGTGCGAACGCGTACTTTTTAACAACAGATTGGCGCTGACCGCTGCATCTGGCTGCTCTAGATATCGTCGTTACTCCTAGTGTCGATGTAGGTATAGTAAAGCTCTATGTGGATAATCTCCAAGATCCGCTGCAAGCGCTGACTTGACCTTTTCAAGGTGTGGTTATTGCTCTGATCGCCTCTGATAGCGTCTTCGGTCCCGAATCTAGCCGAGGTCAACTCATCTTGTCACTTGGGATATTTGGTCTAGTTTAGATATGTCCAGGGAGACATGTTTGTATCTTAGCACACTTTAGTTATACATCTGGTTCACTCTGCTGTTCATGCTCCCACCGCAACTGCTCTTTATCATTTTCTTCAAATCTGAAATTCCAGATCGTTTCGGAAACCGTTCGGTGTCGGTGTTCCCCGGGCATATTCGCCTTTGAGCTCTTGCTCCCCACATGCTGCAGGACACTCGGAGTCAATGCCCAGCGTAAATCGTTGTTCTTATCGGCGTAGGTTTCCGTGAGCACGTCGACGTATCCAATTCTCTGGGACTCGTACCAGGACACCAGATCTTTGATGCGTGCCTGTGGAAAGACTAACCCCTGAGAGCAGCAGCCGAACTTGGGCATCACGTGTACGCCGGCAGGGATCGGGAGCATTGTGATTCTTCCCGCGGCAAAGAAGAGGATGATGAGGAGAGGAGTGATGACAAATATGAGGACGGTAATTATCTTGTTCGAGAGATATGTTGTTGTGGCTGGGCGGGAGTAGCGGATGGCCGTTGCGAGACCTACTACTCCTAGTGCAGCGAAGATCGAAGATAAAAGGTAGGTAGGCCATTCTTCCGAGTTCCATCCGAGGAACTGTTCCGTGTAGAAGAGTCGAAGGTATAACCCTGGAGGAATATTGGATTATGAGTCTGTTATTCCGTAGGTATATAAATGATGTAATTTGTGGATTGGAAATAGGCATATACTTACACTGATCCATACCCTTTGCGATAGTCTGTTGTTCAGCGATAGAAAGAGCCTTTTTTGTTCGATGATACCAGCCATCAAGAGCAATCACATCATCCTCTAACATCATAGTATATGACGTGTTGAGGGACTCGCACGCCCTCAGGAGGTAGACATAGTCCAGCAGACCTTTCTCGCGGGCAGACGTCTTTGCCTCTGGAGTTTCCAGCTCGCGAATCCGTTCGATGTCCACAATGTCAGGGTCGTAGAGGAGAACCTTGTCGGTGAGGGTATGCAGCCACGGCTCCGTATACGCCGGATGCTCTGCTGGATTCGAGTGTGCCATCAGGACGATCAGGTACACATCACCTCTCTCCCATACCGTAAGGCCCTCGAGTACAGACCCTACGGCGCCTTGGAGATAATTTGCATCCTTTCGTGCCACCGAGGTAATTCCCACGCATATCGTAGGATGAGCCGATGCTTTGGTGTGAAAATAGAAGGGAAGGGTATTGTTGTCAGCATGGTCTATGAATGCACTGGCTTGCTGTCCACGCAGTGTCGAGTATGCGGGTTCATAAGCCTTGTCTTCTGCGAAAAAGGCTGATGTTGGGTCACGCCAACATCGAGTGCGGGCCCAATCGATCGCGAGCAAGTAGAGAAGCGTAAAGCCCAACAGCAAACGGTATATAGGCAAGTTGAGAAACGTAAAGCCGGGTTTCAGAAGGGTCCTTGGTAAAAGCATTCGGAGTGTCTGGCAGAAAGATTGTCGGGATGCAGCCAGCAGAAGTGAGAGTTAACGGAGTTGCAAAAGCAACAATTTAGACGCCATTCTTGTCACCGAGGAACGCAAAATAGTACTTCTGTTAGATTGGATCCACCAAGTATGTCAACAGTCAGGTATCTAGGATTGCCATATCATTGGCGAGGGAAAAAGTCAGCGGCAAAATAGAACCACGCGACATCCAGTGCACTATGGCCAGACTTCCGCATGGGGAAAACCGTACATCTCAATTGGGAATTACGCTCTCGGAGACGCTGTCAATTAATCAAGCGATCGCCAACTTCCAGTTTTGGCCCCATTCCAGGGTTGTATCGTCTTCTATAGCCTCAATTTGAGGTGGGGATTCCCAGGACTACTTGGACCCCTCACAAGAGTCCATCGAGTAATGGCCCTCTTGTAACCAGCTGAATAGGGCCCCCCATCTCGAAAGCTGCATTGCGCTTTGACCGGCCCCCCTATGGACAAAGTCCTGATTTCTCACAGTTCTCCACCATTTGGATCGCTATGCCCTAGTAAATGCGCTAATAATCATAGCGGGAAAAGGACAAGGGGAGAGGCCGATTTTGAACAACTTGATTCACGGAAGCAGAATGATTGCATCGCCACGGTAAAGCCATAAACGCCTTGTGCAGGGACACCGCAAAAATTGAGGAGTGCTCGAGGTGCTTTTATCACCTCATGACAGCAGGCATGTCGCCCGCTTATACGTAGTACGTAGTTGGTGAGTGGATATGTGTCACAGACCCTTAAGGAAGCGCGGGGGCCGCAACCATTTGGGGCCAGCCGTGAACCAATCACTCTACCGAACGCTAAGGGGTTAGCGTTATCACGTGTGTTTCGAGAGGCCCGGACGTGGTCTACAACGAAAGCCAGGAACGACCTGCTGCTGATCGTGTACCAGGCTATATACAGCATGGGCTTACTCTACGATGAGTGTGCAATGCGGGAACCGGCTATGAAACTCGGCCCGTGATCTTGAGGTATACGGATGGGTATCCCGCGCGGGACTATTGGAATGACGAGTGCAGTATACCACTTCCAGGTATTCCCAAGAATATACCACGATCACGGAGGACTGGATACATAGGGACACTCATTGAGCAATGGTGTCTTTGGTTATTTGCGATCACCTAATTACTCAATTTACTGGGATAGGACCTTCATTGAACATTGTTACTTGGTAGCGCCCTTCCTTAATCCGTCCCCTCTAGTTCTCAAGACATTCTCACAGAGACGGAACCTAATAGCGTTCTTGAAGAAGACTGGGCTAAATGACAACAGATCAAATCACTTGAAATTGGTCTATCAATATCATACGTACTCCTCTTTTACTCAGAATCTAAAGGACTGATATAGATTCAAAATTCCTATTTTACCATTGGGTACCATCATGTGTGTAGTATCTTACATTTTTGTCAAAGAGGTATACTAGAGTCATCCAGCAAGACAGTTCCTCTCTTCCATTGATTTTTTTCACCTTGTTCTCTCCTCCTCTTCCACTTCTCTCATAGCTCACAATCAAGAGATTTTCCATGTGCCCTTGCTCCCTTCGCGCCTCAAATCCGTAGGTCTGTCAAAGGGTTATAAGTGAGCTTTTTGCTCCTCTTGCTCTAAACCTACTGGAAGTTATGTATCACGTTTCTCCTGAGGAGATGAAACTACTTCTAGGGCCCATGCTGACCTCGAAAACGCGTCGGGTATTTACGCACTCTTTGAGAGACGGCAACGGAGATGAATTCAGGGAATTGATTCGATATTCAATCATTGGAAAAAATATCTAAAAATCTTTTGAACGGGAGCTTGTGAGCTTGTAAGCCTGGGAGTGCGGCTCATCGTTGTTTCGGCCCTTGAATGCTGTCTCGAAGGCATACAAGACTCAACTACTATGTCTGCTCCGTGGCGGGGTTTTACTAATCACTCACGCCAAGTTTCACCAGCACCGTCCGTTGAGCAAATCATCGAGGAAAAGCAGTTTTTCCTACGGCTTTGGCAGACTTGATTTGCAATCTCTCCAATGAATGGCTGTCATGTTCTCCACGAAGAGAGCTTCGGCATAGGGAACTCTCGGCGTAGCTGAAACGCAATGATAAAAATCCTTGCCTCTGGGTCACTGTGAGTAGAGAGTGCAAAAGTATACTTACCTCCAACTTTAATTTAGACTGCACTCGGATGCCAAGAGTATCTCGACACGGTACCAATGCTTTGCTAAGTCTTCCTTGAACCTACTGTCCTACTGAACCTCTCGCAGAACATGCCAGTAGTGTGCGCCAAGTAAATCAGTCACCAAGTGGTACTACGTGGCGAGCTCCCTGATTTGAAAAAAGCGGGTCTGATTCGAGTGTGAACCGTGAGGCGGAAAGCATCAATTAGGAACCAAGGAGCGACATGTGGATTGACCGCAAACTAGTCGACACACGATAGTATAAGAGTTTTTTCCCATCCAGTTTTTCCCATCGGTGACAAGGCCCAACTCATCACGGGTCCGTCAGGGCTTATCGCGAATAAATTCTGCGTCCGTAAACCTTTGGCTGCGGCAACATCCGCCAAAGTTCAGATCCGCTCTGCAGATGGCGGGTATGAATATACCTACAAGAGAAATGTGGAGGAGGCCACAACAACAAGGTGTCAAGGGGCCTGTTACGCGGTGCGGACTGGTCATGGTGAGTTGGAACGTCCCCACGGGTTATACTTGCCTAGTTCCAACGGCAAATCCAAAGAGTATGCTCTCAATCGCCCCGTTGCTCCGTAAAGGGTTACTGCGGGCGGAATCCTGTTGAGGTCCTTGTAGGACGTGCCAGAGGCACGAGCCCAAGGAGGTCAATCACAAAGTGTTCCCACTGAGTGAATCCCCTAGCACATAGGAGAGATTATAGTCTACTAGATTCGAATTACGGGTTTCCTGTCAGGGCTCATTCCTAAATAGGCCTTCATCGAATGAGGGAACTGGATCGTAGGCGTGCTATAGAAGAGTGGGTTTATGAAAGCATGAGATTGTATAGTGATTCGGTGGCTAGAAATTACGGAGAAGTATGACTCGTAAGGCATGGGCGAGGGATCAACAACTCTGACTCTTGATTGCCTACACTGGGAAAACCCTAGGCTTTTAACATAGGAATCTGCAAGTCTTCCTGGAAGTCATGATGTTTTTGGACTCTCGATAGTGTGAAGTGTGAACAGGTCGGGATAGTGATGATTTTTTTTTTTTTGGTATATGGTTTGAGCGTATCCGGGCGCTCTCGGTTCTCCCATCCAGGTGCATTTCTCTCTCCCTCTGCCTCTATGCCTTTTTTCTTTTTGGATTTCTTCCTGGCTCCGCTCATTAAGCCGACCAATTTGCAATATAACAAATGTACCTATCCATGAGATAGTACCTATCCGCACGTTTTATTCACGAATAAGTGAAACTTGTTTTTCCCCTCAAGAATATACGGTCGGATCAATCATGTTGATGCCTGGAGATTCAGGGTGAGGATGAGGCCGCCCACTCTGTGCGTCGGAGGAAAAGAAACTTCCGGTTGTGTGTGTAAATCGATAATGTCACTGTCACTCTGTCAGTGTCCCCTGGCTGTGCTTCTGGAAGTGGGATCGAATGTTCGGACTTGGACAATCATCGCTGAGACCGGTGAGGACCGAGGGATCCACAGTTTACCACAGAGCTGAAGGTATGACATCGTCGACAAGAAGAATATTTTCGGTCAATTATTCAGTATGTGGAGCGAACAGACTCTGGAGTACAATAATGTTAATCATTGAGCTATCGTACAGTACTATGAGTATGCAGTATGCACCACTTTGGTGTGCTGTTGAATTCGGCTCAAGCGCGATCGTGATCGTGGATGAGTTTCGAAAAAATCAAAGTTTGATCAAAAGATCGAACACTACTGACCGTCCCTTTTTTTTTCTATTCATTTTCCCTTTTCCATTCTCTGCTCTCTGCCTTTGCCTTTGGCGGATCCATGGAACAGACCCATAGGATGTGCCATGAGAGAGGTCGGTTAATTTTGGAGACAGGTTCTTGAAGGCGTCCACTTTGATTTGTTCCGTGGAGCGCAAAGGTTCCATTTGCCAGTGGCAACTGAACACGCCGTGCATCATGGAGTGCAGTGGGAAAGCTGTCGGGTTGGCGGGGAGAGAAAGCGCGCTGCTGCTCTCCAGGATCAGACTGTTTCTGTTCGTTTTTTTTTCTCTTCTCTCTCTTAATGCCAGCATAGTAGGAAAATTATGATTATGTGGTGGATAGTTATGCACGAGTCATCGCGTCATTATGGAGCATGGAGGACTTGACCCTTCAGAAATACCCGTCTCCGGTGGAGCGTCGAATTGTGATACTGTAGCACCGATCAAGTCAGGTCCTGCGAGTTGGCACAATGGCATTTAGAAAGAACAAAAAAAAACAGAAAAAGAAGAAAGAAACCTCCAAGAACGGCATTGAATCGTCCATCTGATTAGAATATTCTTTAAAACCCCATGGCGGCTTATCTCCGAAAGACACAGTGATCGCGATGAGAATATTGATCAACCGCATCGGTACAATCGGACAGGATTACTGCATCAGGTTACTACTGTATTCAGTGTGCATCTCTTCATCTCCAGTTCCCAAAAATTCAAAGATCGAAAGATCGGAGATCCATGGTCTTGACTGCCTCGGTGCCTTGTTCAACTTTGATGGGTCTCGTGTAAGCCGTGGACGGGTGAACTCACTGCCAAAATGTATCGTTGTATCCACGGAACGAATCCCATGTCCCCTGGTGGTACAATACGCGTTCTACTTCCAGGACAGGGTTTTCTACTTTTTTTTTTGGTCAACAGGTAGCACGCACATTGTAGGCTATGGATACAATGCAATCGTTCACTGGGATCCGAGAGTCGGGTGGATGAATGTTTTGCGGGAAGATTGAACTGCAAGGGCATGTCGCATGGTTTGATGGACCGCAGCTAGGGGTGAAAGTCCACCCCGGCAAACAGTGAGGGTCTCATGAGGGGGATGTAGAGGGAGAGAGGGGTTGTGTTTGTTTTGATTCTAAGATGAGATTGCGAGATGAATCGTGTGAGGCTCAAGGGCTACTGTGGTGCAGTCATACTCTGATTCAACTATGGTACCTTGTAGAGGTGTCACGTTGACTACTAAACTAGTCAACATGACACCTGACCACGATAAGGCTGGAGCAAGAATGCTGCAGAGAATCGATACGCGGCCGTTCTTGGACGCACGCAGCCTCGATTAATACCACGATCGACGACTTGGGGTTAAATGCTTACAATTTCAGTGCGACGGTGTGGGTGAAAGCGGATTACATCCCACCCGCCAGAGTTTTATCTTTACCATACATTACCGCCCGAGGATTCCCTTGAGTTCTGGTCCGGAGGCCGTCTAGTGTTGGGAAACATTCTCGTGCCTGGACGGACCAAAACACACTGCATACCAGTGGAGATACTGTATCATTCATTACCCGTCATGCGTCTGCCAAGTCGGACTGCCCAAAATGGCTCCACACCCATTCTCTCCTCTCGTCTTCGCTGGTCTGCTCGACTCTCGTTGCGACGCTCTCTCCATCCTCTCCCATGGCTCCCGACTAGATTCGGCGACTGGAGAGCAACCCTGTTCCGGTCCCTGTGAATCTTCTCGCCTCTCGCTCAACACTTTATACTCGTCTGTGCGATATCATCTTCCTCCACAATTCCTCCTCATAGACCTCTCTCTCTCTCTCTCATCCGACGGTGCAGCCTACCGGAACCCCCCCCTGAGGCTCACCACTCACCCTCTTCCATACTCAACGGCCAGTCTTCAAGAACTCTCGACCCTCCGGACGCGTCCAGGCTTGCGTCACCGTTCATTCGTTTTGAATCTTGTGTAATTGAACTACTCTTCACCTCTTCATTTTCTGCCATCGGCCTTTCATTTGCATGTGTTGCTGTGCCGAAGCCAGACTGTCCTCGTCTGTTTAGCGCTTGCTGGTGTAACATAGCCACACATCTCGCTGCTCTCCGTGCCATCTTTCGGTCGTGGTCTTTCTTTTCCCTCTCTTTTTCATTTTCCTTTTTTTTTGCCCGACTGGAGTGACCATCGTCATTCCTCTGACCATTTTCAAATCCGTCGACGGTGGGATCCTCATTTCCCGTCACCGTGGCCAATTCTACGATACCCATCATCATGTCGTCTCCCGGTGGCTCCATCAAGGCCGAGACGACCTCGTCCGCTGCGCCGGTACCAAATGAATCACCCACGACCACCGCGGCCCCCGCGCCCGTGACCACAACGGCTCCCCAACCCGCAACCACCTCGCCCGTCACCAGCGTTCCTCCGGTCCCATCAACAACGAGCACCTCGTCCTCTACAACCTCCACCACCTCGTCCACGTCCACTTCCAGCACGTCGACCACAACGTCAGCACCGCCGCCGCCACCGACGACCTCCACATCATCCTCATCTTCCACATCAACCACTCTGCAAACGGTTCCAAGCGATCCGAGCACCACCTCTCCGCCGCTTTCAACCTCGACCTCGACCGATGCGAACAACTCGCAGACCATCGTGGTCATCACGAGGACGCAGACCGACTCTCTCACCTCCAGCACAGGGACCTCGGCAAGTTCGGCTGCCGCGAGCGCAACGGACTCGGGTGCAGCCTTGGCAGCATCGAATGCCGGTAGCAGCAAAGGTTTATCATCGGGGGGTACGATCGCCGTTGCTGTTGTTGTCCCCGTTGTCTCGGTGGCTTTGATTGTCCTTGCTGCGCTATGGTTCTGGCGCAAGCGCAAGGCGAAAAAGGCGGCTGAGGAAGAGCGCCGGAAAGAAGTCGAAGAGTACGGTTTCAACCCGAACAATGACCCCAGTCTCCCAGGGGTCATGGCAGCCGGCTCTGTCGCTCCCAAGGATGATGCCACCTCTGGGTACCGCGGCTGGGGTACGACCTCCGCCGGCCGCAAGGCCTCTACCAATCTGTCCAGCGGCGTGGGCGGCTTGGCCATGTCCGAAACCGGCGGCGGTTATCAGCACGTCACAACCCCAAGTGAAGGCACCATGCAGTATTCCGATGGGACTCGCCCAGAATCGGGAGAGATCGAACCCATTGGCGTGCTCGGTGCGGCGCCCGTCGCGGCCAACAACCGCGGCGGGGATATTCATCGTGGTCCCTCCAACGCTTCATCGGCATACTCGGCCGCCAACCGCTCCGATGCCTCGGAGGAGAGCCATATGTCAGCAGGACACCCCTCGAGTGGCTACTACGGGGAGAATCCCTACTATGGCGATGTGGCGACCCACGGGGCCTACGGCGCTGAGGATTACCAACCCGTCATTCGTGACGTCCAGGCCCGCCGTAACACGCGTATCGAGAACCCTGGAGTGTACCCTCGCGGAAATGCCGGTATCGCTCAGAATTTCTAAACCCGGCACTACGCGACTGCATATTTTTTTCAATTTCTCCAGAATGACCTCTTTGTTCTTTCGCTCTGTTCTTTTCTCTTCTCTTCTCTTCGGGCCATGAGCGTAAGTATTCGACATTCGCCATGGCTGTATCCTCCACGTTTTGACTCCAATTGCCTACTGCACCAAAAAGCTTGGCATATTTTCTCTTTTTTTTTTCTATTTCTGCCTCTCTGTTTCTTGCCGCTGACCTTGTCTGCGCGTTCTTGTACCTTGTCCCTTCTTGTTCATTGCACATTTTCCTCCAACATACCCTCTCTTTGTTCTGCCTTTCTTTTCTCACGAATTGCTGCCAATGTCACTCTCTTATCGAAATGAGGGGGAAATGGCGACTTCTCACGCCATTTCTCCATACCCCTGGTCTTTTCTCGGCACCGCGCCGTTTTTCTTTCCTTGTTGCTCTTTCCCCCTTGGTCCCTTTGGGGCGGGATGACCTATTGTTACTTTTCTTCGATTCGACCTGTCACTTATCTTTTGGTTTAATCCCCCGGCTTTGCTTCTTCTTCAAAAGAACGAAGGGCACCGCTTGGGTATGACGGGAACCTGCTTTCACCGGTACTGCCATATTATTTTTTCACATTTCGAACAATCTTGGTGCTTTCGAATATAGTAAAGCAGATGAACATGCTTGATAATTCTTTGAGTCCTTGGCATATGATCGGTATCTCTGGGTCTTTTTTCTCAAGGCTGAGAAAGGCTGTCTTTAGCGTAGCTTTATGGGGAATTTCTCCAGGTCAAGGTTAGCTCTCGAGTCTTGAGAAAGGGCAGCCATTGCATTTGGTCTTTTTTCCGGATCAAGGGCTAAGACTTGACTAAACCCGTCTCTTCGAGGTTGAGCTAATAACGTAGTCGAGTATCAAAGAAGAAGTGTCTCGACGTACGTACATTTGGCGAGATACCGTTCCCTTCATTCATGCCTACATGCCGATACCCATGCCCACGCCCATTTCAAAGGTCACCCAGTCAGTACATATAGCCCAGAGCTCACGCAGTCATATGGAAAAAGGCCTCGAACATCCACCTCCAGCACTGGAATTTAACCAAGAATAAGACCCGAATACACAGGTACATAGGTATACAATTTGGCCCATTCTCCCCGCATAGATCACTCCTCCTTTGAAGTGAAAGGTAGGAAACCTCATCGCTCTGGCATCAATTTACCCTCTATATCGCCCCAGTGCTATGCCTGACTTATCGTAGATCGAGGTGGAGAAAACCTCGATACAGAGAGTGATGCAAAAACGCTCTGGTTCGTGATTCAACCCCTAACAGCAATGCAATCCGGACATCTACTGCATTATCAAACCCGCTGCAGCGAGAGTCCTGTCTTCTGCACGGATATGATGTACACTTCTGACAACGTCTCAGTATACCCTTGGTACCTGGGCTGTCTTTCTAGTAGTACTAGTCTTGATCTCCGGGTAAATGTTACGATTACGGCGAGTACAAGCTCATGCTTTTTTTTCTTCTTTTTTTTCCCCCTTATTCCACATAAAACCCGAGACTTCTGTTTCTGGAATAGCGGACAAAGTGTACTGCAAACTACTTGTACAGCTGTAAATTGATCAAAGCTTATTTCCGCCAGGGCAACATGAAATGGGCTATGAATCTGACAGCTGCCCAGGTACTTTTGCACTTTCCGTCGGGTGAACCCCCCCTAATACCAAGGCGTTAGTTGAAATCACGGATCAATCCGTAAGCTCTCGATTCTGTGCCTTTCTTGGATAGTCTTAGTCTGATGCTTGTATATACCCCGGCTTCTATAATGATGATTTTTGTCTGAAGGATATGCGTTTGTTGGTGCAACGGTGGAGACGAGAGAGGAACATTATTCATGTATTTTTATTTAACCGCTGGTCTAGCTGGGTAGTATACTACACGAGCTGGATGGATGTCACCGGGCTTGGACGTAACAGTAGGACTGTACTATTGGTATGATGGGGTATGTATATAAATATAAGATGTATGTGTACTATCGCAGGTTAGAGTAAAAGAAAGGTTTTTTTTTGCTTTGAGTCGATGGTTTCTTTCTTTTTGTTTATTCACTTTTACATGTCTGGGATCAATGTGTGGTGTCTTGAGAGTACTGTAGGTGTAAAGGTTGTTCTCCTAAGCTACACACATTTCGAAGAAAATCACCTCAAGTGGCTTAAAAATACTTTTGTCTATCTATTTTTTCTATTAAGAAAAACACAATAAAAAATCATAGGGGTAGAACTACCCATTCAAGAGTACTTAGTCCTCGCTGAGCGGCATCCAGCAGCACAAGGTCAGGCAGTAGCGTGCCAAAGACCATTCGCCATATCCGCCATGTGAAATAAAGGGTACGAACTAATTCATTTTAATCGTGTCTTCCAACTTTTTTTTTTCCTAGTCAAGTTCGGTTAAAGAACGTCCCGTCTATTAATCTTTTTTCTTCCTACAATTATGGAAAAGGTATTAAATTTGTCTTTCGGCCCGGCATTCATTTACAGTAGAAAGTGTCTCGGCCTGTTGCGGCTTTGATGAGAGTGGGGAAGGGATCCGAAGGGGGGGGGGCTAGACCACCGACTTGCAGTAGTTTTGGACAGTAAGACTTGACAACGTCGAGGGGTGACATTCTCTCCCGCGAGGAATCGGGCATTAGGCGTCGGGTGATGCCGATGCACTGCTAAGTGCTGTAAAATGGTCAAGGTACTGTTTCGGTGGGTGGGTGGGGGAGTTACCGATCTAGTTTAGTTTGTTGTGGGCTTGTCGGTTTGAGTAGGTGGTTGGAGGTGATGACCTCGGTGAATTAAATGATGTGTAGGTAATTGTAGGTCATGCGTAGGGTAAAGCGTCGCCTCGTGCTGCGAGTGTCGGATGGTGAGTGGGCTCCGACTGGGAAAAAAAAAAAGAAAAAAAAGGGGTGCTTGGATGGAGTATTTCCGGTGTGGCTGGTGGATATACATACCCCCAAGGGGAACGGAAGGATATGAGCTTGATGGCGAGGACAAGAGCAGAGGTTTGTCTATGGGATGTATGTACCTGTGGATGGTTGAATTGTTGGTAGGTGTGTCCGGGCATTGTAGCCTCGAGACTCGCGGCGGGTAACATAGCTAATAGTAGTTAGAGTCGAGTACGCATACTATTCACAAATGCCAAAAGCACGGATAGAAAGAAAATTCTGGGATCTACAGAGCTGAATTTTGTGGAATATGTGGCATTCAGAACCAACTCCATGAAAGCAGTCACGAGTCTGTTCCGTTGAGTGTTCAGATCCTATACATAAGATGGGACCAGTGCCACGTCGGCCCGCGAGTCTGCGAATTCGTGAGACCTTGACATCCTTGACTCTGCTCAATGGTTGAAAACCGCTCTACAGGAAAGTCAGGAGTCTAAGGACAGAAGAAAGTGGAGTCGCTCGTCAAAAGTGGCACGGTCAAATATCGGGCTTGTCGGTCGTTGTCAAATTATGGAATCTTTGTACTGTTCATACTTTTGTTCTCGGGATAGTCTAGTGCTACCGTAAATGCAAGTATGCATGCCACGCGTGTTGATGGTAGTCATGAACCTAGAAGTGCTGTCAAGTGAGTCTACGGCCGATCATTCTCTCTCCCCCCCTTCATCTCGGCAATCTTTTCGCCTCGCGTAGTACGCGAGACGTTTCACAATGGAAAGAGGCAAGTTTGGCGACGGTACCGATGCGCGCTAACGCCGCACAGTTACGCAGTCGGTAGGTAGGCGAGACGAGAACCTCCGTCATCGCCAGATACGCCACATGAAAAGAGTATGGACGTACAGACTACGGACGTATATGATAGCATTCCCGAGTGGCCGCGTGGGTCGGTGCAATGCAACGAGACAAGCATCAGCGACAGGCAAAGAATCTCCAAGTAGGTCTGGGGGATGAATTTCCAAGATCTCGGTGACCCAGGCCAGATATGAGAGGAGAGATGACTCGGGAATCCCTCGTGAATGAAGAGCGGTCTCCTCGAGAAACTAGTATGAATCGGGGCCAAAAGCTGGATCAATCCAGTCCTCCGAGACGACTGAATCATGAGGTCGAGAGAGAATGATGGGCGCGGATCTTGTCAGCGAGTAAGTTGGACTACCTGTCTACGACGACAATCCCCAATGGTCCAGTCGCAGCTTCAGCTGGCAAATGCCAGCACAGCGGTGCGGGTGTCAGAACGAAGAACTAGTCAGAACTACCGAGCGATCGGATCAACAGAGGCCATGTCCAGTGGGTTCGCATGTCCATGTCGGAAATAGAGCGTCTTTGTGGACAAGTCACTGAAGTGGAACAAGTCCGTGATGTGGGGGTTGTTTTTTTTTTTTGCCGTCCGGATTTTGCTTAGTCTTGCTTAGCTGCGCCCAATTGAGCTTGGGCGATATTTGTAGAGTCACATCAGTCGAGTCCTCTGATACCGACGGCTTCACGCCACAAACGCACCAGGGTCCATCGTTGTGGTTGCAAGGTGTCCCAATGCCTCGGTCCATCGACAGTGGGAGAGGGTCAAGGAGGCGGACTCGGCTCTCGCACAGGACTCGCATTAGGCATCATAGGCCAGAGTTGACCATCGAGCTCTGTCCTGCGAATAGGTATACCGCACGTTTCCACTCGTGATTCGTAATGAGGAATATAGTCAGAATTGTGGTGATTCCCATGAAAATCCATGCAATTCCCTCAAACTGGAAGCTACTACATAAATTCAAGGTACAAGATGACAGGAGACTCAAGAAAAAATCATCGAATCTCAGGTCCTTTGTTTATCCGGTGGTTCGCCTGCGCAGGTGCAGAGAACATCCATTGCATCCGCCAAATCACTAAGCCTATTCTCGACTAGCTTGGACCGTTCAACTGTCGGCTTTTCTTTTCTTCTTTCGGGGATGAATGCTTGCATTTACATGGTGTGTGACATTGGTACTGCACATCTTGCGGACTCCATGGGTGGTCACTGTCTGATATAGTGCTCCTCATCGTGGTCGTTTTCCTGATGAAATCGACACATGCGAGAGCTGGTTCTGGCGATCGTACCATGATCAACTATCATTGATCAAACCGAGTCCAACACCATCAAGTCAGGTAAAGCTGTACCTGTGAGATACCTGACAGTAGTACTAGTCCCCCGTCTGGAGGTGTCTCACCGCGTGCTCGACAGTCACGACCAGACCACCTGACTCCCTCGTGATCCGTCACGACTCAACGGTGGATGGCAACTCGGTCGATTGTCCACCTCCTTTTCTCCTCTCTCTCTCTCTCTCTCTCTCTCCCACCTCCATCATCTCCCTCCACAATTTCCCGCGCACTGGACCCTTGGACCAGAACGTGGGCGGATCGTCCACAGTGATTGGCGCTCCCGCAGGGCCTCGTCTGCTCCACTAGCGCATCGTCGAGTGGTCTTGGTCCCGGCTTTAAGTTGAACCTCGTTCTAGTTCCCCCGTGGTCCTCTTGTGTCCGCCGTGGTCTCCCAATCCAGTAATTGAATGCCTCCGCGGCATGCCAGCATTGTGGTCGACTCTGACTGGTCTGTGTATTTCTGTATTCCGCCCCGGTGGTCCAGGTGGATTCACGGGCACAGTGCTGGGTGCACTGCTCACTGCTTACTGCTCGGGTGCTTTTACGACGACTGCCTGGCGCCGTTTCGGTGTCCTTTGGCTGGCCTTTGTTAGGCCTCATGATCCAAGTTGACTGGTCTGAGATCCCGAGCCCGGCGACATTTCGTATTGACAAAGCACCAAAAAAATTGTTCTTATTTTGATTTTTTCAACTGGCCGCGTCTGAGTTCATCTCCGTCACTACGCGGCGGTCCTGGTCGCCAGCTCCGCGGAGACAGTAGTGTAGCTCTCTACCTTCAACACAAACACACACACATACTCGGAGCTCAAGTGTGAAGTTCCAGCACCGCCTCTCGCATTCAAGATTCGCTGCTACGATCATGGGCAGTGACTGTCGCTGAGATCGCTCATCTGGTTTCCTCATTGGCACATGCGACAGTTCTGTCCTCATCAAACACGAGTCCGAGTCGATAGCGGTAAACAGGGCGACGAACGGGCACTACTGTATTCCACTATCATCATCAGTTCACCACCACATTCCCCACTCCGACTCCCGACGCATCGCGGCGTATCCAGTTGATCCACTATCTTCGTGCTGCTGTCGCTGTCGGTCTCGCGGGTCCAGTCCCCTCTCCCACCCCTCTCCTTGCGGCCTGCTTCAAAGGCTTCCTCTTCCACTCCTTCCTCCCCTCCTCCTGACCTCTCGTCCGACTACGAGATCTCTCATACCGTACTCACATTGAATCTGGGTTGGCCCTTTTCTGTTTCCATCTGTGGTCCGGACAAGCCTACACCGTCCCGTGTCTTCACCAGCGTCCTTCACTCGACCCGCCGCCGATTTAAACTTTCCTCGACCGCATTCCCCTCCCATCCCAATCCGGCACTTTATTCCAACGCTTTCGCTGCGCAGCAGAAGTGACACGCAAGAACATCGGGTGCTTGCGACCCCGTTCACCACACACGAAGCTCGAGTGCGCGTCTCTTCAACCTCGAGTTGAACGAGATCTGAGCGCCTGTGAAGATGTAAGTGATCGGTAGAATTCTCCCTTGCGGCGCAAGCCGGCTTGCCGGGCAGACTCCGGAACCCTCAGTCGCTGATGCTCTTTTTTTCCTTTGCAGGAAGTTTGGCAAGCAAATCCAGCGTCGACAGCTTGATATCCCCGAATATGCGGCTAGTTTCGTCAACTACAAAGCGTTAAAAAAGGTGCGATTATGCTCCGACTTCCCCTCGGGAAAGGTTCAATGGGACAGGAGATTGCGGGAAAGAGTCGACTCTGCTCCGGGTTCCTTTGAGGATGGGGCTTCAAGGAGACAATCTTCGTTCGGAGGGACTCAATGCTGATCGATTTCGTTCTTGACAGCTCATCAAGCAACTCAGTGCTACGCCTACAATCCCCGCGCAGAGAACTGCCGAAGAAATCGCTCAAGATGGCACGCTTGATCCGCAGGCGGCCCTTCGCGCCAACAAGGAAGTCTTCTTCTTTCGCTTGGTAAGTCACGAAACTGCCACACACACACAACACTACCCTACGAGGATGTGGATCGCCCTCAATGCGCGACTCAGTGGTCCCTCTGACATCAAGCTCGGTGATATAGGAGCGTGAAATCGAAAAAGTGAATGCTTTCTACCTTCAAAAAGAGTCCGAGGTGAGTTCACAGCCACTCCGTCAGCCCCCCGCCCCAATTGGATTCTTGCAGCAAGCACACTAAAGTCGAGATGCGCACTAGTTCTCATTACGGTTGAAAACGCTCGTCGATAAGAAACGTGTCATTCAATCCCGGACGGTCTCAAATTCCAAGGTCTCTTCAAATTTCGTGGCCCTCTTTGAAGGGTTTCTCCAATTCGATGGCGACTTGAACAAATTGCAGCAATTCGTTGAGATCAACGAGACTGCCATGTCGAAGATTCTCAAAAAGTGGGACAAAACGTCAAAGTCGCGGATGAAGGAGCTGTACCTGCACCGGGCGGTGGAAGTGCAGCCTTGCTTCAACCGTGAAGTCCTGCGAGACTTATCTGATCGAGCCACCACGGCTCGCCTGGAGCTGGAGGCCTGGGCGGAAGGGGAGAATCTGCAGTTTGACACTTCCAGGCCGATTGAGCGATCCGTCGGTGCGTCTGGGACGGAGGAAGAGGAGTCGGATTTGCAGATCCTGCAATCGGCGTCTTTGGGCAATCTACAAAGCCTGCGCGAGTGGATCGCCAAGCTGCCCTCTCTCCCCGATCCGCACGAACGTGCGACGAGAACCTTCCTGAATGCGATCAACAGCTCGGCAGACGAAGTGCTCGGACTGCTTTTGGAGAGTGGACTGGTCGATATTCAAGCGGAGGATGACATCAACGAGCGCAACTGTCTCCATGAGGCGGCGATCTCCGGACGAGACTACGTGTTCAAGGCCGGACTTGCCGCCGGAGTCGACTTTTCTCTGTCGGATGTCTACGGTCGTATTCCTCTCCATTACGCATGCATGCACGGCCGCGTGGACATGGTGCGGGAGCTGCTGGCGGCCGGTCCGCAAACCGTAGACGTGATGGACCATGATAACTTCACTCCCTTGATTCACAGTATTGTCAAGGGTCAATTAGCCTGTGCCGAGCAAGTCCTGCAGCACAACGCTCGCATCGATCCAGCGTCCGAGTCGGACCATATCCCGCTCAACCTGGCCTGTCAACATGGCTCACTCCCCATCGTGAAGATGCTCCTGGAGCGCAACGCGCGCCTGCTCCCTGACGCCGAGGGACTTTATCCGCAGCACATGGTTGCTCGCGCCTCTCAATCCCCAGATTTGCTGCTTTTGTTGAAGGAACACGGGGCCGACCTCGACCAGAAGGACAAGCTGTATCAGTGGACTCCATTGTTCCATGCCGCCAGCGAAGGATGTGTGCCCTGTCTGCGAACCCTACTGGAAGCTGGTGTGAATTCCCAGGTGGTCGATGAGAAGGGTTTGTCGGCCATGTACTATGCTGCTTGGGAAGGACACCTGGAGTGCATGTTGCTGCTTTGGGCGCAGCCAGCGCAGCAGCAGCAGCCAATCCAGCGGCCCATGGATCTCCTGAACGGAGTCAAGTTCCAGGAGGCTGGGCTGATGGAAGATATGGGCACGGAGCGGCGTGCCAGCGCTGCCGACATGGACATTGCCGACGGCATTCCCGACTTGGAGCTTCCGCCGCCGATCATCCCTCTCCGTCGATACGGGCACAACTTCCTGGACAAGAAGGTCTTTGTCCAGCTCCTCTTCGACCAGGGCAACGTGGGGTCCATTGCCTTTGACCAGGCCGGACGTCACCCCGCCGCGCGTCTGACTATCTCCTCCAAAATTTCCGACTTGATTCCTCGAACCATCGTCCTCCCGATCCAGGATGACTCACGGACGATATCCTTCCACGTTGACAATCTGGACACTTTTACTGTGGACTTTGAAATCTTCCCCACCTTTGGATCCAAGGTCATTGCCAAGAGTGTAGCGTTGCCCGTCATCTTCGCTGCAGAAAAGTCCAGCACCGGCTCATGTTGTCTGCCTCTCTTCGACCCACGTCTCCGTGCCATCGGTCAATTGCGGTTTAACTTCCAGGTCATCAAGCCCTATCACGGGGATCCCTTGGAGATCACTCACTTTGCGACATACTGGAAGGCCACCAGCGCGATCGACTCCGAGCATAACGGTCTGGTTACTGGGTCGAGTTTGTCCGGCGATTATGTGCAGCTGTTTGTGCAGCTTACCCGGGACCGCGTCCCGGTTCTCTTTCCTCAATTTACGATCAATCACCATGGAATTGAGATTCCCGTATGTCAATTATCATACGCCCAATTCCAGACCATTGGTGCCGAGGCAGGCATCAACCGGCAGGAGATTCTGAAGTTCCTGGCTACGCAGGGAGTTCACGACATGTCCCAAACACATCGTCTCTTGGCGGGCTCCTTCATGTCTCTTCGCGAGGTCCTGCAGCAGCTTCCCATTGACTTGAACATCAACTTGTCGGTCCTCTATCCTTCCGGCAGTGAGGAAAAAGCTCTGGATATGACCTCTTTGGCCGACGTCAACAGCTTCGCCGATGCCATTCTTACCGACGTTTTCGATCACGCTCGCGTTGCACGGGAAAAGAGCCCTGACTTTATGCGCTCACTGGTGTTTACGTCGTACAATCCGAATATCTGCACGGCCCTGAACTGGAAGCAGCCCAATTGTGAGTTTTCCCATACCGAAATGCTCCAAATTTCTCATTCACGAGGACTCTATTGACTTTCCCCCCCTATCTCTCTTATAGATCCCGTCTTGCTCTGTAACGATCTCGGCCAGATTCGGGACCTTGCCGCGAATGTTGACGCGATGCCTCATGTCCACAGTAGTGGTCGGGCGTCCATGTCTATCAAGGAATCGGCACGGATCGCACAAAGTAACAACTTTATGGGGTTGATTTGCCGATCCAGTCTCTTGGTATGTCAGGCCCATATTTGGCCGGAAAAATTTCTGCGTTGTTGCATCTACTGACCTCTCGTCCTCTTCGTCTAGAATGTTGTCCCTGCTCTGGTGGAGACCATCAAGGAACTTGGTCTCGTCCTGGTGGCTGATACTTCTGACGAAATCGGGCAGCCTGATCGCGGGGACGCGCTGGCCTCGGCGAATGCCATGGGCGTGGCAGAATGGGCGTATCGCATGCCCGATGATGTCAATGGTGTCATGAAAGCCAACGGCGTGCTACGATTCAACGATATGATCGATATGTAATAGACGGAAGCGGTTTTCCAGGTCTCGGCGATGGTTCATTGTCTTCTTTATTTCTCTCTCTCTCTCTCTTTCGCAATTTCTTACCCACCTCTTATGTTTTACTCTTCTCCTCCCCCTACCTATTTACCCTACCCCCTCTTCCCGGGATATTTTGTCCTCATACCGGTGCATCTTGATATCTTTTGTTTTTTTTTCTTTTCACTTTTATGTCCCATCTCCCCCTTACCTCCCTCGCTTCCAACCGAGATGAATATTTACGTGTGTTCAGGGTAATCCGTGGCAATCAAATCATGTTCAACCTACGGTGTTGCTTCATTCTACTCTTCCTTTCTCTCTCTCTATCTCTCTATCTCTCTATCTCTCTATCTCTCTATCTCTCTATCTCTCTATCTCTCTCTCGCTTACCTTTGCACCTCGTCCGTGTCGCTTTTGTCCTTCAGGGTATTAAGATTGAGCCCTGCTATCCGTGAATATTCCGAGGACTATCTTGCTGGTTGTCTATGACCTGCCTTTTCCTGAATCTTTTTCCCTATCCGCTCGTGGGAGGGAGAGAGAAAGAGAGTGCGTGAGAATGGGGATGTCTCGATTCCCAAACCAAAAGATTTAGCGTGTATTTGCGCTTGGATTTGCCTTTGGCTCATTTTTCTCCTCCCTATCTTTCTCTCTCTTTTCCAGGTTTTCAATGAGAATTTGCGGGATTCTGGGAGTTGGGCAGAAGAGAAAACACAAATGCTTTCCTACTAGTGGTTGGTGAACAAGATCCATGAGAGAAGATCTATGACTCGTTTTATTCCTCCCATCTATTCGACGTACGCTTGTACTTGCTCATCTGTTTTTCGTGCGAAGGAGCAGCTCAATCAGTCTCCAAGAGAGGTTCATGGTCGTTGGAACGTGTTCTGGGTCCATGTTCAGTGATTAATTGCCTGTTGTTTCCAGTTTGGTCTGGCTTTTTGATTAGCTCTCTGGGTATGCTTGTCTTGGATCTCTGCCATGTAGGCGTGGGGCTGGACTGTTTGGGAGCAGCTGGCCGATGATTTGACTGAATTGTAGTCGCACCTTTGAAAGAAGATCACTATTGGAATAAGAGTAAGAAGATGACAATGACAAAAGAATCATTATGATTGGAGTGAGGGGAGAGAATTATCATATAGGTCAAATGAGATGCGCCGGTCTAAATCTAATAAACAAGAGAAAAAAAGGGGGAGGCTCGCGCAGGAATGCAATGTAATGTACAAATCAGCATGACCGAAGAAAATCATAAAGACGGGGAACCAAACCACGCTCTGGGAAGTCACACTCGAGGGGGGAAAAGAACAGGTACCCAGACAGAACGACCCAGAGGAAAATTCGTCGTGGGAAAGCGCATCAAGATCGTTCGCCATGATGCCTTGAGCGCTCTAGCATGTTGTACAGTCACCAAAATAAAAAGAAAAGCGGACATAAACTGAGACAACCTCCCACGTGGGTGGCGCCTAGATATAGAAGTGTCAGGGTAGCCTTTTGTGTCGTACTGCCTTGCTCACAAAAGTGAGCTAGCTGATGGGAGGCGCTTGTCCATTCTCTCCCAGAGCCGCATCTGCCTCTTGGGAAAGTCCAGATAGAGTACGGCTGCCGAGGCACGCCTAGATCACCCGCACTCAAGCGAACAGGTTGCCCGGCGCTTAGGTACTCTTAGGCTTGCGCTTGCCGATGTCCCAACCCCATCGGCGCAAGACCTTGACAATCTTCGGTGTCGCTGCCGCGGTCAATGGGACACGAATGAAGATGAGACTCTTGTGCACGGCGTATGCTAGGGCCAGTTGAGTCCAAATACCTAGTAAAGGAGGAGAAAGAAGATTGCGAATTAGCATGTTCAAACGCTCGTCATTGAAAGAGCAAGCTAAGGATGTGAAAAGAAGAAAAAAAAAAGGAAAATGAAAGAGGCAACAGTATACGTACTAGCTTTTCCCCGCCTCTCACTCTCACTCTCCTCATCATCCCCCTTTGTCCCATCCTCGTCTGGTTGGCGCTTCCCACTTTGCGACCACTCCGACGGCCACACCGCGTGGACGGCATTCTTGACCGAGGTCACAATCACATGTTCCCAGTGACCGATCCGGTCCACCCCGAGTAATTGCACCGCGACAAAGCACACGGGAAAATCTAGCGCCGACAGACCCAGATACACTCCCAGCGCGGCCCAGCCGTATTCGCGGGATAAGGTGCGCAGACGCTGGGAGAGACCTTGTGGCGCTTGTGCTTGTGCTTGCGATTGCGATTGACCGGATTTGGACGAGTTGAAGCGTCGTTGTGTGCGAGAGAACCGGGAGGAGAACGAGGAGAATGTGATTGATGATGTGGAGGGTGGGGTGATGGTTTGTTTCCTGCTCGGCTGGTGGTTCAAATGGGATCGCGTAGTGAGAGATCGTCGGGTGGACAACAGTCGTTGTTGTCCTTGTCTTGTGGATTGAAGGGTTTGTGACCGCGACTGAGGGAAGAGGAGCTCTGTGGGGTGCGCGAGCCAGCGCGAGAATAGGGTTGGGGATGGTCGGGCCATGGCGGTGCCGCGTTGATTTCTTTTCCCCGGGACGCCTTTATTATTTCCGTTGCTCAAGCTATGATCGGTCGAAGGGGTCTGGGATAGTGAATCAAGTGGTCTGAGTGATGGTGTTGGTGTGGTTCAGACCGAGGGCGAGAGTGGAATCGTAGAGAAGAGAAGGAAAAAAGAGGCTGAGAAAAAGAAGGAAAGCGGATACCGGCGTGATGACTCGTGACTTTTGGACGGTGGAAGTGTATAGTTGCGGGTGGATTCCGACCACAGCCACTCCGGAGTTTACGCGGGCGTCGGAGCATCGAGTTGGGATAAAAGCCGAGAGAATGAGGGCAGAAACAAACAGGAATGAAATCAAAAAAAATGTACAATAACTTTTCTACTCTGTGAATATATCATTTCAAGACAATGCTGAAAGCTGGAAGAGTACAATAGTCCATGTCGCCTCGGCGGGTGTCTTTCATGGAGGCCTATTCCAATTGACCGATGAGCAATGGTTCATGAGAGTGGCAAGACAAGGTCCTATTCATCGAGCTATGGCTACGATATGCGGTTGTCAATACCAAGATGATTGCTTGGTGAAAGTCGTTACTGTGTGATCTCAATCGAATGGCAGTCAAATCCAGTTATACCCTAACGAATCGAGAAACTGAGGGCTTCAAGTACGGACATGACTGATCAGCATCTGGGGTCACTCTGACAACCTGGATGTTTGATTCTTTTTTGGGGCAACGTTCACTCTTTGGAGAGAATCCAGGGGAAGCAACGGGCAGAAATTGTTGAGGAAACTTGTACTGTGGAGTGTAGACCACCTTGATGAACGTCACCATACAGTGAGCTGGAGGATCTGGCGTGACTGTCCGTGACTTGTGGGAGGTCTTGGCAACGAGACAACTTGACGTTTGAGATTGCTCACGAGATATTGAGTTCTGTTTTTCTCCCCAAACTCTTCATTGAACAGCTTCAGGAATAAGAAATATACCACGAGACGTTGAGGAATGGATCCATCAACGAGGTGGACGATCATCGGTGATGCAGAGAGTCAATCGAGTCTGAAGATTGAACAGAATGCCGGGGATGCTTACATCAGCCGACCACCTCCGACTCCGAAAACTTCACATACACAAACGGCAGCTGTCTCCTCCGCGTAGCTCTCCGCGCACCACCCAAAAAAAAGGAACACACACCTCTCTCCCTCTGCAAGATGGCTCCCCGTCTGTCTGGGAAGCTCTCCCAGCTCTCCCAATCCTTGGGACTCTGGGATATCCCAGTGACCCTTCCGCAAATCTCCCTCCGCAACTTTGGCATCCGCTCTCTCAACCCTCCCAAACCCAGCCGCTTCAATAACCACCCCGGTCTGCCCGTCCTCGAATCCACCTCCACGGCTGCTCTCCGTCGCAAGGCCAACTCTTTGCCACTCCGGACGGGCGCCATCGGTATCAAGAAGGGCATGACGGCCATCTTCGACACCGAAACCGGCAAGCGCATCCCCTGCACCGTTCTCCAACTGGACCGCGTGGAGGTGGTCTCTCACAAGACTCGCGAGAAGCACGGATACTATGCAGTGCAGGTGGGTGCGGGCTGGAAACATCCCAGCAACATGCCCAATTCGCTGCTGGGGCACTTCTCTGCCCAAGGTCTCTCCCCGAAACGCCATGTCTTCGAGTTCCGGGTCAAGGACGAGTCGGGGCTGCTCCCTGTGGGAGAGAGCATTCCGGCCTCGTGGTTCCAGGAGGGACAGTATGTGGATGCGCGATCCAACACCAAGGGTAAAGGTTTTGCGGGTGTGATGAAGCGACATGGCTTCCACGGTCAGGATCGGAGTCACGGTGTGAGTTTGACGCATCGATCGATGGGTTCCGCGGGTCCCAGTCAGGGTGGTGGTTCTCGTGTGTATCCCGGCAAGAAGATGGCCGGAAACATGGGAAATACCCAAAATACGGTGCAGAACTTGAAGATTCTCAAGGTGGATGCTGAGTCGGGCATTGTCGTTGTCAGTGGTGAGTCTCGAGAACAAAAGAACCCCCCATCTTCCCTCTCTTTCTCCCCCTTCCTTCAAATGGTCAACCGTGAGATGCGCTCTCAGCAGCACTCGAATGCTCTTTTTTTGTTCCTGGTTTCATTTACTGATGCTTCATGTCAGGTGCGGTGAGTGGTCCCAAGGGCTGCGTGGTGCGCATCCAAGATGCTATTAAGAAGCCCTGGCCCGAGGTGGCCATGGCCGATGCTTCTGCGACCGCCTCGGCCACGACGGCTTGATTTGAAAAACTCGAGATTCATAGGATTCTCCTTGTCTCATATTCGGTGTCTCTGGAGGGACGGGGAAAAAGACACATGTATTACTACCACACTGCTATATTACATTTGCCAAGCAGGACTGTTTCCAACCTTTTTTTTGAGCGGCGTTTGTATATCGATACGATACATTCCAATGATATCCTTTTTCTTTTTTCTTTCTCCCTCTCGTCTTTCAATGCGCTCTACAGGACGATCTAGAACTCGGCGCTGCAAACAGTGGTCTTTCCCAGTCGAAAAATATATAGTAAAAAAATCGGATATGGGGGGGAGTGAGTAATTCCAAAATGAATCAAGGTATCCTGCCAAACGCCATATCCCATGCACAAGCATCTATTTTATACAATTCTGCACCCTTCACGAGTGCTATCTCTGCGCCCCAACCCCCCTCGATAGGAGTCACCACGGGATTGGGAACCGCCTCGGGGACCAATGCCTTTATTCCTGGCGGAATGGATCCGTCTTGCTATCCAGCAATTGCACCACCGTTCCATCCTCGGTCTCGAGACTCCAATCTTCGGTCCGGAACTATATCAAGAAAGCGACGAAGGATGGTTAGCCACGAGAATCCCTCATCTAACAAGTGAGCCCAGAAACCACAGCACCCTCTCACACACACACATTGCAACTTGCGCCCCATGAAATTACACCATCCAGGTCCAAGGGGGGGGGGGAAATCCGTCGTGCCCTCCCAAAACTCATCAGGAACAACTTACATAACTCATCCGATCCGGCCTCACACTCTTAAACCGCATCTTCGCCTGACCCTTGGTCCCCTTCACCCAAAACGAGATATTAATCCGTCCATGCAACTGGTTCATCTCCCCGCTGATCCACGGAATCTGCTGCGCAAAGTAAATCTCATCGCCCAGAATCTCGCGCGCCTGCGGCGACGTGCGCAGCGCATACAGCGTACTGCTGACCACGCTGGAGGTGGACTTTTGGTAATTGAAGATGCCGAGCATGGCCGCGCCGACCGTCACCACGAAGATGGGGATTGATTTGAGCCAACCCCGGCTGTTTTGGATCTGGGGGAGTTCGCGGTCGGCGCGGCGTTCCATGATGGGACCGGTGTTGGGGCCCGGGGCGGGGATGAGAGTGCGTCGTGGAATGCATGTTGGTTGGCGAGGGTGGTGGTGGGTGAGGTTGTTGGTGCGGAGGGAGTTGATGGGTTGGGGTCGTTTGGGGAGGGCGGTTTTGAGCAGCATGATGGCGGGTTGGCGTGGAGGTGGGTGAGTTAATCACGAGATGATACAAAGTTCCTTGGAAAGAACAATTGTCCACGGGTTGGATCCGGTTCGACTCGGACGGGGTTCCCAGGGAAGAGGAGGGTATGCAATTGGATCGTGGATCTTGAAATTGTGCAGCGGATCGAATGATGCTGAGATCTGATATGCGCGGCAGCTTCCGAGGGGAAAAAACAACAGCCCGAGTCAAACAGAACAAACAGCAGCCTTGTGATTAAGGCTTCGTAGCTTGGGGAGAGCAAAGCGACTGGCCAACTGGTGACGGAATCACGTTTGAAAAGAAGCGTACTACTAAACTACTCCTACTACTACTACTACTGGCAATAGTCTCTATAGTCACTGCACTCAGTACTGTGCATCTACTTGAATAGTCTTTCTTGATCGTTTGAGGAGTGACAAGAAAAACTTTTTCCTTTTCTTGAACCTTTTCTTTTCTTTTCTTCTCTCCCGTGCCTGGGAGGTCGCACTCCAGCATGGCAGCAGTCCGTCTGCGAAAGGCATTTCGATATCCAGATGATCTGGACGAGACCGATCAGGCCGATCTCGACGAACAGGAACAAGAGCAGCTTATCGAGCAGTTGCAGCGTCAAAATGATACCCGCAATGCACAATATCACGTAAGTTGGGGGGAGGTTTTTTTTAAACGTCCTGGCTGAATGATATCAATCTAGCCTCACACTTTGAGTTGCTTTTTTTTTGGTCATATCCCCATCATCTTGTGGAATTTCATGTTATTCGGGATGTCTTTGACTTGACCTATTTTGTTATTTTGCTTTTATGTTATTTTCTTCTCGAATGTTTTATCACCCATTCTAGGACCTGCTTCTTCGCACTCTAATTCCATTCCTAATCATTTTCCATCCTTAGGTCATCTTTACACTTATTCCCGTTCTCGCCACCCTCCCATTCCTCCCCATGCTCTGTTCAACATCAGCATCGAGCAATGGAGCAGGAACAGGGACAATGACACAGCGACTTCTCTCCCTCCTCAGCATCCTCTCCCTCCTCACCACCGCTTATACCATGCGTCTGGCGCCCCTCCATCCAGATCGCAAGGGTAAAAAAGCCATCACGGCCACTTCGGCCCGTAGAGATCGAATTCATGCGACCCTGGTCCCAGTGAACGGAGTCGTGTGTCTCCTGCTCGGACTGGTGTATGTGGGGACGAGAGCATCACCCGTGGGAATGCCGGTCTTGTATTTGATTCCTGGAGGTGAGTTATAGACTTTTGACGTGATGAAGAACATGCAGACATGAAAGTCGAATCAGCTGGAGCTGGGGGCAAACCTTGCCCCCGCCTGGTGGATTGAGAAGAATGTCTGGGGAAGAGTTTCTATGAAATTGAATTTTGGCTGACTTCTTTTTTTCTTCCTATTTTTTTTGTGTCGCTTAAAGTGCTGCTGGCTGTGATTTTGATTGCGCGACGGACGATGCTGTCGGTGGATCTGTCCACGTTGAAGGATCTGCAGTATGAGTACAAGGGTGCTTGATTGCTGGAGAAGGGAGGAGAGGAATGGGGGCGTGGTGAGGACGTGGATTATGGATTGTCCTTTTTACTGTTTCCAATCTGACCCACCGCAGAGAGGAAGGAAGGTCGGAAAGCAAGCAAGTGAGAGAGAGATTCGTCATTTCCGTTATTCATTATCTTCGTACTCAAGTAGTCGCTGGAAAGTGCACATGAGACACTGGACAGTAGGGGAATCTCGGCAGTCTTAACGGACTGACGAGTGGGACAAGTGGCCAAGGGATTGGCAATTACTAATTGAAAGAGAGAAAAAATAAGAAGAGTTGTAACAAAGAAAAGAGTCTTCAAGGGACGATGCGTCCTCAGCACGACTCTGTGACTGTCGGACTGGCCAATCCTTCACTGTGCCCGCTCAGATGCAGAAATGATCCGTCCAGCTCCAGGGCCGGGTCAATAGGAATTCCTCTCTCGGGGGCCTGTGATCCAGCCTGGAAATCGACCTCGGCAGTCGTGGTGGGATCATGATTCTCATCGCTCCCATGAGACAACGAATATTGCTCTGCATCATGCACCGAGGCCACTTGCAACGCTTCCAGGTCTGAGCGAATGTCCTGCTCCCCAAGCGACTCGCTATTCCGCGGCGCATCGTCATGCTGCAACCGTTCCAACCGGGCCGCATTGTCATCCCCAAAGGTCTTCAAGAGGGCCAAATTCGACAGCCGCATATTCACCAAGGACTCGACACTGCGCGGGTCGGCAATCTTCCGCGTGTCGTGACCCATGAGGATATTATAGGGTTTGTAAGGCGTCATGGTCTCGTCGTGTCGGCATGCGGCACAGTTGCAGATGCCCCGACATTGGGGGCATAGCCAGTGAGGACGCTGCATCGCGTCGAGCGGCAGCATGTCAAAGGAGCGGAAGAGGCTACTGTAGCAGTAATGCAGTTTGCACTTTTCGCACGAGGCGAGTTTCCACACGTCCTCTTGGCAGCGGCACATGTGACACCGGGCTTTCCCTGTGGCAGGCTTGCCTCCGTTGGATTTTCGTTTCTTGCGGGCACGGGATTCACTGTCGTCGTCCTCGTCTTCATCACTAGGGGTGAGGACCCGGGTCACGGCGGGCGGGTTCTTATAGTCGACCCAGGGTCGCGCACGGAGTTGCTCCTGGCAGATCTCCGCGAGTGATTTGCGCCCTAATTTGGCGCGAGCGGCCAGCAACGTCAGCGGGGCTCTTTGTTTGACAGGCGGGCTCGGCTCCGAGTCGGAGTCGCCCATGTCGCTTTGGAATGCGACAATCTGTCGTCGCCAGGCCTCGTGGCGACTGGTGAGGTGTTTCCAGGGGAATTGCTCGACCCATTTGAGTTTGGAAATGCACTGACAACTGCGGCCAAGGACGTAGCAGTCCATGCAGATGTCGTAGGTCTCGTGGCCTTCCCCCACGCACCACGGACATGTCAAGAATCGGTTGAAGATGTTGCAGCGGCAGTAGGAACATGTCACGTTACTTTCGAATTTTTCAAAGTCAATGTCCTTGGCGGAAGGGGCGTTCTTGGAAAACCCTTCGGACAAGAGAATATCGGTATAGAGGTTGAATAGTCGGTGAAAATCCTCTCGCAGCATCTGCAATTCCGGGTGGAGAGATTTGGAGGGCGCTTTTCGTAGTAACTCAGAGTACCGCTCCAAGGTGAAATACACAATCGCTTTGTTTTTATATTGCTCGTCGCGACAGATCATCCGCGCGTGGCCCAGCGCCTCGTCAAAGGCCGCCTCGAGCGTGTCCACGGTGGTCCTGTTCCAGGCGACTTTCATGGTCCGAGTGCCGCGATTCCAGACCTGGTGCGCGGCCAGCGGGGGCACCAGAATCAAATCGCCTGGTTTTTGTTCTACCACGTATGTTGTGAAGGGGGCTTTCTGCCACGCCTGCAGGGGTGCGAAATGGTTTTCCAGGTCCAGATCATGACCAAGCTCAGCGAGCCAGTATTCGGACACGATGCGACGATCTTTCGTCTCGGTCATGAGCCAGATGGACGAGCCCGGTCGCGCGGGCAGGCCATTTTCGACCGGCCCTTTGGACGCCTCCACCATCAAGTTATGGCCCAGACTGGCACACATTTCCTGGTGTGCTGGGGTATAGGTTCCTTCATGCCCAATATAACACATGAGATTCTGGGCGCGCATCGCCTCCGGCAGACTGCTCATCAGGTCCCCGGCTCGGGCGACAGTCTGGCCATCCGCAGTCTTGGGCATGTCGGATTGTTGGGAAGGTGGTGAATTCTGCCCCGTGAGAGGATCTCGATTGAGGTAAAAGAATGTCGAAGGTATTAAGTGTTTCAAGGATTCGTGCCATTCCTCTGGACAATCGATATCCTTCAGGTACAGTCGTTGGATGTGAGGTCGGTTGTAGGATTTTGCATTGATACGTTCGGTCAGCTTGGACATGTTCTTGAGGTAATGACCCAGGGAAAGGTGGAGGTTGGCACCCTTTCCCAAATCCCTCGCATCGTACGCTTTATCAAAAAAAAAGGATATCCGTTAGACTGTGCTGCCAATGCTTGCTCGAGCCATGGGCTTGTACAAAAAGACAAGGTTTCTTTCAGAAAATGCTTACTCTGATTTGCATAGTTTTGCATCAGCCATTTCTCAGAAAACAGCTGCTTGTCCAGGAGCTTGTCGAAGCCCGTGATGACGAGGGGACGACCAAGCTGCACCACCCATGTGCGAATGTAGAGGTCTAAGGCCTCTCGAGGAAATCTCGTGATATAGTCGCAGGGAATGGACTGGGCAAAGCGGAAATTTGGAGTATTTTCCACCTCCTTTTGGATGTCCAGGTGTGGTGGGAAAGGCTCAAAGGCGACCCGCGAACGCTGAATCATGGCGACTGCAGCGACGCAGGTGGTTTGGTGCAGAGAAAGGACCCTCTCACGACCTTGAGGAGAGGCGGACGGTCAGAATGGTTGTGCGCTGTGATTACTCGATCGGAGAGAATGTCATGTCCCCCGACGCGCATGTTCAGTATGGTGGCGCGCCGACAAATGATTTTCGGAGGTGATTGCGGGGAGAATCGCCCCTGCGCCAGGTCAACCCTTATCTTTGAAAGGGTCTCATATAGGCTTGGCAATAAGGAGAGGACTGGAAAGAGGCTTTGCGATTTTATTGAAAGAGGGGAGAAAAAGAGGGAGCTGCTGAGGAGAGGATTGAATGATCAAAGGAATGAATGTGTCGAGAGCTGTCGGCGCAGCTGTGGATTTCCCGCCGCAGAGGCTCTGCAGCGGGCGGAGAGGCGCGTCACGCCGACAAACAGACACCGAGACCGCTTTGGATTACGAATGACGCAGGCGATGGCAGGCCCCGAGAAGAAAGATGGGAATATCGTTGTTCTACTTTTGATGGTGACTCTTCATGGTGTCGGTCACTGTCTTGGATTGCCCGAGATCAGTCCAGGAGGAAACGGACAGCCAAGATGGAGTCGGACAAATGAACAAAGAAAATCAAAAAGATTGGCGGCAAACATCGTCTCGGCATTTCCAGAGATGATCAGATGAATTCGCTCCTCTCGGGGACTTGCGTCGAAAGAAGATTCACGATTCAAGTACGGAGTTCAAAGGTACATTGGTACTCACTGACAGGTCCGTAAATCCGTAAATAAATGCACTTGAGGCCATCTGAGATGACGAGGACAGAATCCAGACCACATCGCTATTTGTAGACTACATTGCAGCTCTTGAAGAGCTTTCATCTTGCCATTTCACTACTGAAAAATCGTCCATTACCAAGGGATCGTCCTTTAAAGATCGTGCGACAACTGTCAAGAACGAAATTCTAGTCCAGCCGCTGGCCCAAAAAGGTTTAGAGTCGATGCGGACAGACTGCGGATCAACTTTTTTTTTGGACGGAGTCCACCGTCGGAATCCACTTGGAGACCATTTGGAGCCTCTCCATCGAGTCGCAAATCGCGGACCGCAGTGAATCTCCGTTCCACCGACCTCAATTGATGTGATTTCCCAACTGAATACCTCTCTCGTTGTGCTGAGATTGCTGAGCTCTGCATACTGCATTCTTCGGCGAGTGTCTTGCTGCCATCGCTGCGGCGTTTTGGACATCGATCTGTTCGTCTCGCCGCGCAAATATGCATTGACCGCGACTCGTCGACTTCTTCTGCCTACTACAAGAGACCCTCGCTGCAACTTCACCTTTGTCCGCTCCACCGCTCAGCCCCTCCAACACTCATGTCGCTGTCCACCTTGAATGCCGGGATTCCCTGGCGAGCGCAATTGCTCCGTTGTGGGCGTCGCGCCCAGTTGCCCGTTGGTTGTCGGTTTCATACTCGCCTGGCCATATTCCAACCGAATCGATCAACGAGATCACCACTGTTGAGGGCCACCACACTCCAGCCCACGATCGAGGCTTACCCTTCTTCTTCCACCTCCTCCTCCCTGAAGACTACGACATCAGCAGCCATCGTTCCACCATACGCCGGGCAAGGAAACTATTCCACTTCCACGGCGTCGCCCGCCAACGTCGTCACCCAAAAAGAAGTCAACCCGGCCACCCACTACATTCCCCCACAAACTGGCATCATCGCCTCGTTGCCCGCGTCATGGATCCCATATGCTGAATTGATCCGCTTGGACAAACCCACGGGCACCTACTACCTCTTCTTTCCGACTCTCTTCTCAACCCTCCTTGCGGCCCCCATGGCAGCCGAGGTGATCACTCCCCTGCAGGTCCTGGGCACCTCAGGACTCTTCTTTGCCGGAGCGTTGATCATGCGCGGTGCCGGATGCGCCATCAATGATCTCTGGGACCGGAATCTCGACCCTCATGTGGAACGCACCAAGTTCCGGCCGATTGCCCGGCGCGCGCTCTCACCGCAGAGCGCGGTGCTCTTCACAGGTACCCAGTTACTCGCGGGCCTCGGGATACTGCTGCAATTCCCCTCACAGTGTCTCTGGTACGGCATCCCCAGTCTGCCGCTGGTCGTGGCATACCCGCTGGCCAAGCGCGTCACCCATTACCCCCAGGCTGTTCTGGGCCTGGCTTTCTCGTGGGGGGCCATTATGGGCTTCCCCGCGCTGGGAGTTGATCTGCTCGCGAATCAGGATGCCCTGATGGCTGCTGGTGCTTTGTACACCAGCTGCATTGCCTGGACGATCCTGTATGATATGATCTATGCACACATGGATATCAAGGACGATGTGGCCGCGGGGATCAAGTCGATTGCGCTGCGCCATGAACACAATACCAAGGCGGTCCTGACGGGCCTGGCGGCAGCTCAGGTGGGATTGCTGGGTGCGGCGGGTGTTGCGGCGGGCTGTGGGCCGGTGTTCTTCGTGGGCAGCTGTGGAAGTGCAGTGGCCACGCTGGGCTGGATGATCTGGAAGGTGCAGCTGAAGAGCGTTCCCAATTGCTGGTGGTGGTTCAAGAACGGGTGTCTGCTGACGGGCGGTGGAATCAGTCTGGGATTATTCGGCGAGTATCTGGCCCAGTACTATGGATTGTATGAATCGGACGAGCACTCGGATGGAGTGACTGTATCATAGGAGGGACCGATCGACTGCGATGGTCATTGAGACATGCGCTCAAGATCACTGTAACATAATCCAATACACCTCAGATTTCTACCGTGTTTCTTTGGTAGGGTACTAGCTGCTACGATGGGGGAGACTGGAGACTGGTTTAGTATGACCTGCTCTTCTTTGTTTGCGTCCGATAAGAGGTATCTCTCGGTACCTCACGTCACCCACTGGCATCTTTTCCACTCCAGTGTATGTCTCTTCCAACGTAGATGCTCATTGGAATTGTTGTGCTAAAACCAGCCTCGCATATGCCCTCAATCCTCGCCAACGCTGAATATGCATCTGCACGTCCTGCCATGCGCCTAGTTCGCCGGCAGAAACTTCCGCTGGCCTCATCCGACCGCCTCATGTATCACGTGCAGCTAAGGACAACCTCCCGAGCCAGGAATCGTGAACTTCTACTTCACTAATCACTATCACTTCCCATCGAGGACTTTCTGCTTCGATACTATCCATTTTCCAATCGCCAATGGCTTGCTAGAATCCTTGCTATCCAATACCAAGGAAGGAGATTCTCCCGATATTTTCCCTTCAATATTTCCTTTTCGTCGAATACAATCACAATGTGGTCCAGTCAAAAGGGACCTCCCCCCTCACCATCCACTGCCTCGTTAGACCTATCCAAGCCAGTCAATAGCAACGTTTTGTATCGGTGTTCGACACTTTTAGCGATCCGAATCCTTAAGCGTATTCGACCTCGAGAAGGGAATATCCTTATGTTGACAGACGGGCTATATATCAAGTATAGGCGCCGCGTTTATTTATCTGAAGCATTAACAATGCGGTTCATATCGCAACATACATCTATCCCGGTACCAAGAGTTTTATGCGCATTTACCCGTTCCGGGAGGACGTATATTGTGATAGAAAGGATCAAGGGTGATATAATCGGCAGAGGATGGGTGAAACGAAGTGAGGATTCAAAGGCGAAACTTCTTTCGCAGTTAGCAGGAAAGGTTCGCGAGATGCGGGACCTTCGGCCCTCGCAAGGTATTAAGGTTGCTTCTGTTGATAGCGGATCGCTTTTTGACTATCGCGTTCCGGGGCCTTCCTTACGTTTTGGTCCCTTTGATACCGTTCAGGATTTCCATCGGCATTTACGTCTAGGCATGGAATTTGATTCAAGGCTTAACCCTGAAATTCAGGAACTTATCAAACAACAAAGCAAGTCGTGGCCTCTGGTATTTACTTACGGCGACCTTAGTAGCCTCAACATTCTTGTACGTGGGGATGATATCGTTGGTATTATTGATTGGGAAACTGCTGGTTGGTATCCATCGTATTGGGAATACACCTCTGCCCACCAAGTCAACCCGCAAAACTCTTTTTGGGTCAATGAGATTGACAAATTCCTGCAACCAATGCCCGAAGAGCTGGCGATGGAACGGATCCGTCAAATTCACTTTGGAGATATTTGAATAATCCTAGCTTGTACATTTCCTTCCGCTCTATCAAGTCATATGTTGGAACCTTTTTCATATCAAAGTTGCCCTGACCATCAAAACGGTGCTGGTCTTTCTTCCGCTGGCAATAATCCATCGCCCCGCTGCGTACTTTTTCCCACTCAACGACGCTCGTGCCTAAAGCCTTGGGATCAACCTTAAGCATTTCTAGCGCCTCCGCGTGCATAGAGAGCAATATAGAGACGGTTTTTGTTAGATGGCATTGTGCAAGCGATCTTGCAAAATATAGCTAGAGCTGCCCACACTGGACAGTAGGTGGAGTCGACATCAGGACAGACCAACGAAAGCGCCCGCAATAAAGTACCGGTACTTTGCACGGACCCCAATGACAGAATGTTCCCAATCTGTAATCCGACCAAATTTCCGCATCTCCGCAAAAGGTTCGACCTCTGCTTTTCTCCGCCCAAACAGTTGAGATTGAAACATCCACCTCTGTTCTTATTCTCTTCTCCCTTTCGAGACAACGTCCTCCCACTGAGATAAATCTCATCATATCAATCATGTTCTCCCGCACAGTATTCTCGGTAAGCGGTCATCCCAAGTCTCCGAATCTCCATTCGTATCGGACTCGATCATTCGTAACCCCCCAAGGGTCTTGAAAGCTGCTTGCTCACACTTTCTTTCTTTTCTTTCCCTCTCTCTCTCCCATAGGCCTTCCGCTCCATCGCGCGACCCTCGTCGCTCAACACTCTCCGTGTCCCCGTCGCACCTCGCACCCCGGCCGTATTCGCCATCCCCTCCGCTCTGCATGCCCGTCTGCTGTCCTCCGAGACCCGCGCCGCCATCGACAAGGCGGTTGCCTCGGCGCCCGTGGTGCTGTTCATGAAGGGTACTCCCGAGACGCCGCAGTGTGGCTTCTCCCGCGCGAGTATTCAGATTCTGGGCCTGCAGGGCGTGGATCCTCAGAAGTTTGTGGCGTTTAATGTGTTGGAGGATGCGGAGTTGAGACAGGGTGAGTGATTGATCTTGTTTGATCCTTTAGAGAGAGAGAGAGACGTCCGCCTATATATGCAAGATTTATATGAATCTACTAACACAATCTCTTTCTACAACGACCAGGCGTCAAGGAATACTCCGATTGGCCAACGATCCCCCAGCTGTACGTTGACAAGGAATTCGTGGGTGGGTGTGACATTCTCATGAGCATGCATCAGAACGGCGAGTTGGCCAAGATGCTCGAGAGCAAGGGTGTTCTCGTGGCGGCGGATCAATAAATGCCAGACAGTCAAATGCATTTTCCTTGGGTCACTTTGAGAAACTCGGGGAGAGTAATGGACGACGCGGGATCGTTTCGTGTAATATATACTCATGTATGACTTTCTGGGGGTTACTTTGTACTGATCACAAGTGTTACTCTGATATGGACTTGCCTTCTTGGTCATCCGATTGAAATCATCGTCCTGGGATATGAATGGGTGCGTCGTTATTGTATACCTCTCGAGCTTGACTCACAAGACGGGGAGCATGATGACACACTACAAGTGCACGATTCTTGGGATCAGCCCAGTCGGAAGGGTTGCCACGGCTGAACTTCGGGATCCTTAACATGATCCATATGGTATAGCGTCTGGTCCAGGTCAGTCAGGTACCTCTTAGCGTAATGCATATTCACCAGCACAATATCAAGTCTGCTCCGTCTCCGTAGAGAAAGGATGACAACCCGTTGTATTGCACAGATTCAGCTAAATTATCATTACAAGTAATTTTTCCATACCTGCGCTGCCAGATCCATCTAGAAAATTAATGCAGGCGAGTATATACAGTTTCCTCTCTCTCATGACGAGCGACGCCCACCTGGCATATGTACAATATCAGAACGACAGGAATTGGAGCCCCTTTTCTTCTTTCCTTTTCTCCTGCTCATGCCCATTTGATGGGAATCAAGATAAACCTGACAAGTGCAATACCACATCATCTCAACACGACAAAGGCAAAATCTCATCGGCCCGTCCGGTCAGACGACGCCAGGCCATGCACCCAACCTATGAAGATGCCGCCTCTTCTTGAGCCTTGACCAGGTCTTCCGCTACGGCCTTTTCCAATTTGGCCCGCTGCCGCGCCTCATAGGCTTCACGGCTCTTCAGGATTCGACCCACAATCTCTCCAGCGTTGACATGCTGGAAGGCATGGTCGCCGACCTCTTGGAAGATGCCCATCTGCTTGGGGTCGGTGTACGGGTCATAGGTCAGGGGAATAAAGGTCGTGGGTCCATGGTAGACCACGTCGGGCTTACCGAGGGGCATGGTCTCCAGGTAGGGTTGGCTGGGAGTAAAGGGTGCGGAGAAGATGACTGCGTTGATGTACTAGGAGAGTGAAAAAGAAAAGATTTTCAGGACATGGTTAGCGAGAGATTCCTCCGTTTCATAGTTTCAGGAAAGAGAGAGAGAGAGAGAGGCCATGGCGAATGTATTACTCACGCGACATTGAAGGACGCAAAGGCCCCGCTCAAAGATGTTCATGATGGGATAATTCAGTCCCTTCCAGTGATTGATCACGCCGTCATCATGGATGCCAGCCACAATGTAGGCTGGTGAGTAGTCCTCCCCAGTCTCCTGTACACGCTTGGCGCACTGCTCGGCTTCATACCAGCCTCGTTGACGACCGCCCGCCTCTTCCGTCTCCATGACCTTGCGCAGGAATTCAATGTGACCGGAAGAGAAGAGATCAAACCCACCGTCGACGTAGACGATGCGCTGACCGGGCTTGGGGCCCTTGCCCTCGACCAAGGGTGCGAAGTGGCCCGGTTCGGCCATCTCGTTCTCGATCTTGGCTTGTCCGGACCCTTCCCACGTCCAGACCTGCGGTCCCGGTTGCAGGCCCGTCTCGTCGGTGGCGTAATCGCGAATGCGTTGCAGGAGGTCGGCAGCAAAGAGTTTTCGCTCTTCGGGCGTCCCCGAGCCTTCTTCTCCGGCCAGTGTTTTCTTGACGGACTTGACAAAGTGATTCTTGGTGCAGAGCAGCATACGACCCACCAGATCGGTGGTGGAAATGCCCGGAGTGCGCTTGACGACCTTGAACCGGCCGGCGGCCTTGACGAACCGGTAACAGTCGTTGCCATTGCTATCGGAGGTGATGTCGTCACCGTGAACGACGTATTTGCATCCGTAGTGCGAGACCCATGGTAGATAAGTCACGTAGGGGGCATAGGGAATGCTTTGGGTGGCCCAGCGACAGGCATCAACGGCGGCGACACTACACGGCGAATTTCCGTTGGTGTTAGCAAGAATCATCTTTTTCCATGCAGAGACCTCGATTGCATTCCTCGTGCCTATCACTCCAGGGGAAGGGGGAGCTCGCGCATGACCTACCGTTCATCTAATGACATGACCGTGGGGCCCTTGTTCTCCAGAATAGCCTCGTCCGAGTGAATGCCCACCACGAGGGCTTTGCCCAAACGGCGCGCCTGCAGCATTGCGCCGGCATGCCCTGCACCGATGGAACCGGGACGTCAGCATAAGTCGTTTTGTCTGCTGGTGACAAATCACCAGTATTCGTTGTAGAGCGCTATTCTACTTACCGTGGTGACTAAAATCAAAACACCCGTCCACCCAGATGCGATCCTCCGAAATGGGGAGATCTTCCTGAGGATCTACCGGCCATTGACCGGGTGAGGGGATCTGTTCGTCCAGTGGTGTGGAATCCATCGTGGCACTGTCACAGCAAAGCAGAGAAGTTTGAAGACGTGAGATTCAAAAGCAAAAGCAAAAGCTGAAAGCTGAAGAGAAAAAAAAAATAAAAATCCAAGAGGTCAAGGAGAGCTGAGGAGATGTCGATAGTATGGAAATCCCACGTAAATCAGGGGTGGGGCAAGTCGGTTTTCAGGGACCATTCGACGGTCGGAGCGGACTTGGTCCGATCGCCTCCCCCAGACTTCTTTTGGCTTGTGACTCGACCGTCGCGGACAGTTGGCTACTCAAGACACCCAACCAGACAGACAAATCGGCATATTCACACTCTCCATCTGAGTCCTCCCACCAATACATTCCTCAGCAACCTGGACATTTGCGTTCTCAATCGTTCAAAATTGAAACCGATTGAACCACCCCCGCAGCAGAGCGGGACGGCCCCTTTTTTTATTTGCGGCATCCCACCCCTGATCGCGATGCGCTAAGACCGTCGAGCGAGACCAGCGGAAAGAAGGCCAACCCAAACAAGAAACGGCAACAGAACAAATAATCTGTGCAGCCTGAGAGAGAGAGAGAAACACGGAGGAAGCGCGCAAAAGACCGTATCAATCGACACGACCACCGTCAAGCCACGATGATGTCGTCATCATTCGGACCAGGCCTGGCTCGACGAGATACCAATAAATCCACCGGTGGTTACGAGCCGTCTCTCGGGGGAATCCCTCCGGTGTCGAGCGGCGGAGGGCCGTTCGGGCCTCAGAGTGCCAGTGCGATCTACCAGCAGATTCACGACATGTCAGCGAAGCGGATATCAACGTTGAATTATTTAAGAAAAGCGTGAGTTCATCAACCCCCAGATGCGGCCGGAGTGAAGGAAAGGAGGAAGGTGGACGACAACGAGGATGAGGACGAAGACGACGGTGTGATGGGCTTTCTCACCATTACAAATTGGATGGGAGCTCCGATACCAAAACAGAGTGCTGACAGTGCCGCGGGCCTTCTCTCTTAGTCTGGAAGGGCGTGTGTACTGGTTCAATACCGTCCACTTCTCCCGAACCGACATCAACCGACTTCCCTACTTTGAACCTCGCAAACTCGCCCGTCGAGCAGTCAACTACCTCCTCCTCGGTATCTCCCTCCCTCTCATTCTCGACGTCAACACCAGTCCCCTCGAGTACCTGAAAGCTCTCAATGCATTGCTCCTCGAATTCGAAGCCTTTCAACAAATCCACCCCCCAGACGGAACATCCTCCTCGAGTCTCGCCCGAGCACGCATTCCGCAGATGTTCAAGCGGGCGGCGCATGCAGGCACCAAGACCCGCCGGGCGAGTTCGGCAACGGAGATCGGCTTGCCCATGCAGACCAGTGATCCGAGCGATCTGAAGAGCGCGGCGGCAAATTCCACATCGAGTGCGGCGGCGTCGGTCATCTCGTTTGCCTTGACCGAATCATCGGACCTGTTGCCGGGCGAGGAGTACACGTACTTGCTGACGCCGTCATTGCCATTTGAGCCGGATTTCTTCGAGACGTTTGCAACGCTGTGTGATGTCTTGATTGATTGCTACAGTCGCATCACGGCCCTGGTCCCGTCCCCCTCGGTCTGTACGGTAACGCTGGGGGAGGCGTTCTCCAAGGCGGATGCCAAGTTGCGCAAGATCATGGTGGCCGGGGCGGTGCGCGAGTTTGAAGATGCCAGCCGGAATGGGGTGAAGAATGAGTTGGCCGGCGTGAGTCGGGTCGTGCTCGGAGGACTATTGGGTTGAGTGCGATTCGTCACCCCAATGTACTGTACTGCACGTGCCTCATGATTTTACGGATGGCGTTTGGGATGGGCTTACGAGAAACACGATGACCAAGGGAGAAATACTCTTTGATAAGCGCAGTCCAGGTATCATAGATCTATATGGAATTTCAATGCAGGTCTAATGTCACACGCGCTGCCAGGAATGGCGGATATCATCTGTCTTGGAAAGAAAGAGGAAGGAAACGCAAAAAGAGAAACTAAAAACAAAAACAGGACAGGACAGAACAAGGAGGCTCAAAAGGCGGGAGATCGGAGGAAAAAAGGTACTTTTTGGTCGTGTCGTGTCGTCAGACCTCTAGTGATAAACCACGCGGAGTCGAGAAGAAGAGTACCGAGAAAAGAGCAAAACTCCGACGGCGCCACAGGCTCAGTGAAAGCAGGAGTAAAAAGGCAATCAGTGAAAAGGAATAGAGCTTGGAGAACAGAGAACGAGGAACAAGATGGGGAATACGCCAGACGATGCAATCGCTCAAAATACTCAAGGTCAGGAGAAGGGACTTTTGTTTCAGATCAGAGCTCTCGCTCCCAGCCGGGTCACGGGTGGATGTTCCCAGTGAAAGCCCACGTTTAGGCCTGCGCACGCTGGTTCTCCAGCTCGCGCTGTTCGCCAAAGACCCGACGGCTCATTTCCAGGACGGTCTCGAAGCCCTCGCGACCTCGCTTGGCGTTCTCACGGAAACGCTCCACGCTAGCTTCCTCAACCTTGTTCTTGATCTTTTGCCAACCACCGCAGAGGGCAGTGATCTTGGCCTCCTGGGTGAACTGTGTGGTGGTGTTGGGAGCGAGGGGAGATGGCTGATAGACGACCGTCTCGCGAACATTGAGGACGTTTGACCACGTCAAGTTGGTGGAGCACATGGTCACCTTCTTGGCCTGGGGGTCGACATAGGAGATCTCGTAGACGTGGGAGACAGCATCGCCGCCGAAGAGAGAGGAAACCCAGGAGGGGACCGACTGGTTGCAGGTGATGAGACGCTCAGTGCGAAGCTGTGTGGAATAAAAAGAACTGGTTAGCGCAACGGCACTTTTTTTTGCTTCCTCGGGGGAGGATGTATAGATCCCAAAGTGGTCAAACTCACGATTCCAGTCTGAGGGTCGATCGTGCGAGAGAGGGTGTCGACACCGACGACATGAGTCGCCTTGTCATTCCATGGGCAATATTTTCTCCAGTTGGCAGTGGAGACCTCGTCCCAAGAGTACTCAAAGTTGCATGTTGAGGAGAAGACCTTCATGGTGTGTGGTTTTGAATGAGAGACAGGTGCTCGCGTGTCAAAGAGTTGGTGCGTGTGTGAGTGGATGTGTACGCGTGAGGTGAGTTTGAGGGGTTTTCAACTCTCAGTAGTTTCACCGATGAAGAGGGTCAAAGCGAGTGATGCAGAGGAAAGAAAGACTCGAAGCTGGCAGTTTGACTCCAAAAATGAGAGACTGCTGTGGCAAGGTTCGAGAGATCACCGAGATAATCACAGGTCGGGTGGATGACTCAGGTTCTGAAGATGGGAGAAAAAAGATGGAGAAGGGTGGAGAGGGTGGCGATCCTGCGAAAGCGGCCAGAAGGATCAGGACGTGAGCGTGAGATTTTTCTCGTTTTCGCGGTTCGCTCAGGGCGAGCCGAGATTTCCCGCGCTTCAAGGGGTGCCAACCTATGAGAGACCTGCATGCCTCAGGCCGACTTTACCGGTATCAGAATGGAGACACATCCGCAGGGTCACGTGTGATGGCGAGATTAGGTCAGCCAGCATCTGCATATATCCTGAATCGGACTAGCGTGCTCCGGAGGAATTGGAAGTGGGCCGGATCTCCGCGAGAGAATGTCATCTTGCATCGAATCAGCTGGACGAAGAAGATCAATTATATCACCATGATTCGCTCGGATAAAGCTATTACGGTAGGCGGCATCGCGGAGTGCAGCTGCAGCATAGTATCTACCCAGCAGGAGGCTGTGATGACCACAATTGGGGTATGGCCAATCCTGCCTAGCCTCATCGCAGGGAAACCGCCTTTGCATCAGGCGCTCGCTTGATCGAACGCTCTCGAATCACTTTGCACGTGATACTGGATCGGTGAAGCCTCGCTGCTCTTTTCACCCGCGCTCGTGCAGGGCGGTTCGTGGAAGCAAGGCCTCTCGAATCCTGGTGCGCGCGGCTTGTCCAGGATAGTATGCTCATTTGTGCTTCATTTTGTCCTTGTTGACTAGTGCTATTGACCTCCTTTCCCCTCAAGAAAAATTCAAGAAAGGGATCTAGCAATTGTCAGATATAGTGAATCGACCCACGACGGCCCCGGTGTATTTTTGATGCATAGTCGCAGAGATACATGACTCCTGTGAGTATGAAACTCATTGAGTGCTCCTTAGAGTGTACAGTCTACGCGAACTTGCTCCTGCCGAGTCCTGCAGAATGGCTTACACGTCCGAAATCCATATCTCAGAGTGCGATTTAACCCAAGCAAGCTTCGTGGTGACACACGGCTGGGTCGTCAACCAACGGAATCGGTGGAGTCGGACGATGGATCGCAGGCGCAGCTCCAGATTTCTGGCGGTTGGCCCGTGAAACCGCCCAAATTTAGCTACAGTCTTGAGTACGTACATACAGTCATCCACAACAAAAAAAAAGTACTCCAAGTACATCCGATCCCCAGCGTAAGGTCATGGAAACGTGGTGTACAGATGTACCTCCCGCAGCAGCTCAGCTCTCCACCTCCACGTTCACTTCCCATTTAGGTCAAGCTATCATCCATCCAGTCCAGCTCCCCCCCCCCCCCCCCATCCCCCCTTCTCTGCGCTTCTTTTTTCACGCTCGCGCTCGCGCTCTTGCTCTCAAGCCACATACCTTCTTTTCCAATTGGCCCATTCCCCTTTCTGCTGGACCCTGCTCTTTGTACCCTTGACTTTTTTTTTGCCCTGAAGACCCTGCTCCGTTACCTTTCCCTCTTCCTCTTCCTCCTGTAATTCCCTCATTCCCGTCCTCTCCTCTTCCTCTCACCCCCCTTCTGTCTCTTCCTTATACTCTCACTCTTGTCCACCCCATTTGCATCGCAGCTCACAATGGTTGAACTCCGCAAGCGCAAAGCTCCTGCGCCGCCTCCCGTGGTGGAGAAGAAGAGCAAGCCAGCGCCGAAAGCCAAGGCAGCGTCTTCGACAAAGGCCACCGAGACTGCGAGCGAAAAGCCCAAGTCGAAAGTGCCTGAAGTCGGCGACACCATTGATCTGGATAGCTTTGGCGGCGACATCGAAATCCAAGATGGTACCCAGACCACATTGAAGAAGCTCGTCGAGGAGAGCAAATCTGGCGTCGTGCTCTTCACCTATCCCAAGGCCTCCACCCCTGGTTGTACGTGCTTCCGCCTTTCTCTGTGCGCGACTTTTGTGATTGTCGCGTGGCGATTGCGATGGCGCACTCGCGCCATCGCGCCAGTACATTGTTTTTTTTTTTTAGCATTCTTTTTCTCTTATTTCTCATATTCTAAATGTTCCCATCTAGGCACTAAGCAAGCTTGCTCATTCCGCGACAATTACAAGCATTTGAGCTCAACGGGACTGTCCATCTACGGTCTCTCGGCCGATTCCGCCAAGGCCAACACGACCTTCAAGACCAAGCAGAATTTGCCTTACCCGCTGCTTTGTAACCCCAGTGCAACTTTGATTGGAGCTATTGGGTTCAAAAAGGCACCCAAGGGAACCACACGCGGTGTCTTTGCGGTGGATAAGAAGGGCAAGGTTTTGCTCCGTGAAGCCGGAGGCCCAGATGCCACTGTGGATGCGGTTCAGAAGCTGGTGGCGGAGGGGTCCAATGGAGTAGAGGAGCCCGAGGAGGACAACGAGGAGGGAGAGAAGGAGAAGGAGGAAAGTGGAAAAGGCGATGAGAAGAAGGACGATGAGACGAAGGGAGACGAGAAGGAGGACGAGGAGAAAGAAGAGGCTGGCGAAAAGACCGAAGAAAAGTGATAAGAGTCAATACCTGTCAGTGAGCGGGGAAGGACCGTGAGCCCTGGACCGAGAAACCGTGGGTTCACCTCTTGATCGTAGTTCAAGGATCTTGTGTATGGTCAACGTCAGAGTGGAGATATGAGATAATGAAGGAAAGTGAGGTTTGTTCCCAATTCATGGCGACAACGGCATTTTGCGTGTATCTGTTCGGGTCGTACTCCCATCTTCTTCCAACCTTTCGAAGACATTTACTTGGAGATACTGCAGTGCTCGCTGCTCAGCATATGGAGATTTCCAAGGTCCAAAGTCTGTTGGGAGCTCGGGCTGTGCTGACAGTACCTCCTAAGGTATCTCTCCGACTTTACTTGGCTCCAGAACACCAACTAGATGGCCTTTCTGGTGAGAGAAGGCAAAAACTAGACGCGGGTGATAAGTTCCCTTAAATTGACAGTTCTTCTGGAAACACGTTCACTCAAAGTATGAGCAACCTGAGCGTTCGTGCTTCTCGACCGCGAGACTCTATCACTTGTACTTCACTCCGTACGAGAGGCTCATGCATCTGCATGTCTCGCTACTTGAGCATAGTCATTTGACTATGGACCGTGGGAAAAGATGCTGAAGCAAGAAAGACGGTGTTTCGCTTGAGCTACCATGTCACATTCACGGCTACACAGGCGTCCACCTCTATTCCTTTCGAACAGTCAGAGAGAACATTGTCGAGGACTTAGCGCTGGAGCTCCAGGCTTAAGAGCGTCGCCCGTCCGATCGCCGCAATTGAGGACCCGTACCTGCTTATATCTGCAACAGGTAATCACATTCTCAAGCCGACACACTCAGCTGCAATGAGCTAGATAGTCCACAACTGGGACCGAAGAAAGAAACGTATAAACCATATTTAATCTACATCCTGCCTGGCAATGGATGATATCTTTCTTTACGCTATTCTAAAACCCCAGATCAAATCCAACACACCCCGCACGCATAGAGCCTGAGAGGAAGGACTTGCCCGCTCCACCGAGTCATCACGTGACGTCTACACCTCCGTGGCTGGTCCCCGACGTACCGCACCGATGACCCTCCAAATCGCCGCAAGCGCTTGAACGATTCCACAGGACTTTTCAGAGGTGAGTCTGTACTCTCCCCGCTATCTCGCATTGCCCGAGACTCGAGGTCAAATTGCAGACCGACCTCGCTTTTCCTTCCGCAGCTGAAGCGCAAGACTGACCCGATCGCATAGTTCAGAGTCTTCAGTCATGGCTCGTGATGTCGTCAAGGCCGCAATGTCGGCATCCCATGTGATGAAAGTTCACCAGGTGCGTACCGATCGCTTGACTGGGGACGCTCAGGCTGAGAGCCATTCTCTGTTCATGGTGAGCATGGGATCTGAGTACTCACGCTTTCCCCTTCCCGCCTTAGAAATACACTGTCCGCTCCACCGGCGTCTGGGAACGACTCCGTCAACTTCTCTCTATTGACGCCAATCGGTCCACCGGTGTGCCCTTGAACGCTCAATACCGTCTTCCCTCGCCCGGCACCAACCCTCCTCTGGCTTATGACGACCCCGTCACCGCTCCGGCCGCCGACATCGCCGACAACCCCTACTGGAAGCGCGACATGCGTCGGAGTTATCCCAAGCTGAGCACCGTCAGCCAGGCCGATGCCGTCAGCTTGTTGACCGTGGGTAGCCAGGCTGCCCCCAAGGATGAGGTGTTGCAGATTGGCGAGGCTGGGGCCAAGCAATTGGTGGAGGTGCAGCAGCAAGGTCAGGAGCGTGGATTGGCCGCGCTCTTTGAGAAGGATAAGAAGAGCATCCAGGGAATTCTGGGAGCCAATGGTCTGCCACCGACTCCGGCCAACATTAATACCGTGGCGCAGACTGCTCAATCCAAGTATGAGATTGACTCTGAGCACGGTTACCCCGAGGTGTAAGTTCTCCCTATCCCTCTCTGTCTTTTTTTTTCTTGTTCTTGTCTTTTTCCCCGTCTTTTTGACAAGGGGATGAGATGTTCAATCTTGGACTGTTTTTTGCGGGAGAGACATCGATTGCAATGACTAATTGTCAAACAGGTACCCTTGTCGCACATTTGTTTGATTAAGATGGTTGCATGGTGAGATTTTCGTATGTCTCGCGCCTAGACTATTGGAAGAAGATTTGCCTGCAAAAGGGCGCAGTAGTCTGTTTTTACAACTGAACTGATTGATTTTGTTTTTCTTTTCTTTTTCTTTCTTCTCCCCTTTCTATCATGATGTGCTAGTGATACACACTCGAACGTACATCTCGCTATCAGGTTCCCTTCCAGAAACTCCCAGCGGGTTACCTACGTAGTATCAATGTAGTATGCCGTCCTGTCCTGCAGAGAAACCACTTGTACAAGGTATATCGTCAAAGGCGTGAGGAGTTAGTACCCATCGGTTTCCCTCCGCAAAGTCATTCATCAGTCTGCCCATGGTTCAAATCTGTGTGCGACATAGATATCATCTCCATGTTGCTATCGTCTTCAGTTCCGAGTATTTGAGTAATACCACCGGGATTTAAGTCTGAAGGGCGCGAGCAAGAATTTCCACATACGAACATCTCCTCCTGGCTATCCCCGCGACGGGACACAGCTGCTCGCCACATATGTTCGGCCGGTACACTTGAATCAAACCAGTGGACATTTAGTAGAGGAGCCCGCGCAAAACGAACCCGATCACCCTTATGTTTCTCCCGCATTGTCCTTGCATCACTCTTTAGTAATGGTATAGATGAACTCACTTACATCTATCAGGTCCAGTCTATTCCGGACTAAGATAGCAGTGATTTAAAGGGCGAACGGGCTTTGCCATACTATTTAGACACATCTCTATCTTGGCTCTTGTGCCCCGGTCCGACCTCGACCGGAAGTACACAGACTCTGCTATCAAAAATCCGTTGTCTAAAGTATCCCTGTGAGGCTAAAGTACTAGAAACAGGCTGGGTGCTTCAAGAACGGTCTGAGTATCTCTGGACAAGCAGATACTGGTTTGGTATTCGGTGCGCGTAATTTGGACGCGGATGTGACTTTTTAGAACCTTATACAGGGATGGATAGGGCAATGTTTTTCTAGTTTCTAGGATTCGTTACAGATCGACTTACAGAAAGGTGCCCAGTTCATGAATGACCCCAGGTACATGTGGTGGACACTTTTATCTCGGTATTTGCTGAGTGCCCGTGAATACTATCTGGTCTGGTAGGTCGTTATGCTTGAACGGGAAAGGAGGATGGTCACCATAGCAGATGGATGTATTGTAGGCGTTCGTACATCTTCAGGTGTGTTTGTGTAACATGGACGATTACAAATACACGACCCTATTCCTGCAGTGGATTTGGCCCCCCTAGAGATTACGCGGGTTAATTGGACTGGTCTTTTACTTGTGTGTATGGGACTGTTGAAGTTGTTCATGATATATCGTCTCCCGCGCTTTCCGGCTCGTCCGCTTTAGGGTTTACTATATGGCGACCGGAGCATTAGCAGCAATGAGCCCTGGTGTCATTATGACAGCTGACAGTGTTTCTCGACACCGCAGTTGAGCTGTGCTATGGTGAGAATAAAATAGAGATAATGATACTACCTTTCATCGCACTGTACTATTGGGCCGTGGGGTGCCAGGTTCATACATCCGGGTGCTCTATTCAAAGTTCCTCGACAGGATAACCGCTATCTACCAACTTCTAGGCTCGTCGTTTGTGTTTAGATTTACGAGTGTGAGGGATTGAATTTGAATAGCTTTGCATTTGCATTAGCTGATTAGAAATAGAGAAAAATAAGCTGGAACTAGATGTACAGGGATTGCGCCCATCTCATATGTCGTTAAAAGATGATTTCTCCTGGTCGACACTCAACGTAATTCACCGAATATTTAGTCGAAGGGGTTGACGCGAGTGCCCCACCAGGTGAGGAACAGGCTGAGGCCGATGGTCTCAAAGACACGGGAGACGGCACCAACTGCAACGGTATCCAGGGGACGCTTCTCCAGGAAGAGCTGGCTGACAACCTGTGTCGAGAAAAAAAAAAGCCAAAGTTAGCAAGGGGGTTGGTCCCATCTGTGAGAGACATATTGGTCCTGAGAGGAGAGGTTGGCACGTACACCGGGGGCAGAGCTGGCAAAGAAGATCAATGAACCGAGGTAGGCGGCACCCTTGTAGCTGAGAGTACCGGTGGCGTTGATGAGAGCAGCGACACCGTAGGTCTGGACGGCAGAGCCGGCGAGGGAGCTACCCCAGGCAGCGGCGGCACCGGCAGCCTCCTTGGACTTGAGGAACTCCTCCTTGGAGTTGGCAGACTGAGCACGGTGGTAGGTGTCACCGAACAGGGGAGCGAGGATGCCGAGGGAGGCAGTGTGGGTGAAGAAGGTACCCATCGCAATAGCGGAGGGCTTGACGGGAGGAAGGTCTGTCAATCATTTGAATGTGTGGAGTTAGCAACGACAGAATTCTTTTGCGTCATGTTCTTTTCCCGTCCATTTTCGGCTCTGGTCCTTCACTTTGAGGACAGTGAGAGTAAGGGGATTGATTCAGCAGGATAACGTACAGTGCAGAGTAGTCATGTTGGCGGTTTGGGGAGGGTTGATTGAGGAGATTCGAAGTGGAAGTGAATCGAAGATGTGGAAGGATTTGGAGATGAAGAAGGAAAATCAAGAGGATGAGGTTCACGGGGGAGACGAGCTTTAAAGGGAGCTTGGAGATCTGGCCAGTGAGCCGGTCACCTGGGGTGCAGGTCGCAGTGTGGTGAGAATGCGGTGACGTCGTCATGATTCAGTCTCGACTTGCTTCATGCGGAGAGTGCCATGACGTCAACTCGCAGTGAGCAGCCGCGCGGTTGAAACTTCCCCCAGTCTGGCCCCTCGTCCTCTTCTCCACAGGTCGGCCTTTCTTGCAACTTTTTCTCCTGAGACGATCCCGAGCTTCCCTGTTCTGGGACACTTGGTCGAAATGGTGGCTTCGGACAACGACAGTTTCCTCAAATTGAGTACATCCTCGTCATGCCATTACGAAGAGGCACGTCGGGGCAATTTGACATTTGACATCACGCACTCGGACGAGAGACCACTTTACACTGTGGAAAGCACTAGTGCTGCTGGCCACGTCTCATTCCCTACTAGTCCCGCTCGACGTAACATCCCCTGGTCTCTAAGCTCCTGACAATCGAGCTTCTAGCCGTTCAAGATTGAGTCCATCCCCGGAGTTGGTACGACCCAAGTGGAGCAGGCCGAGATGGTTCCGATCGGCTGGGCTCAACGCACGGGCGTACCCTTTCCGTCGCGTTCAGCCAAGTGTCGGTGCGACATGGGGATTGTTCTGCAGTCTAACTGGAGGCGGACATGGTGTGAAGCCCAGGTACTCCTGGAAATAGACGGTGCTACTGTCTGGTGAGATACCTCGGTAGGCTAGACTCCGCCTCCTATGAAACCCAATTGTGGTTCAACAGGCACACGGTCTGGATTGGCTGGGGGTGGAGGAGTGGAGAGCACTCGAGTCGGACTCTTTTACAAGAAAAATGTCTCCCTCGGCGTCTGCTCGCGTGAGTGTCCTGGAGCATGATGTGTTCCAACTACATACACTGAAATGCCCACCCATTTCTCAATGTCCACCTCTACGATGCAATTCCCATCACTACACAGCGTGCACGTGTACAGTGTCGAGCCTCTCGACGGTACACCCAACACCTCCTCCCGTTGGCCGGCCCTCGTGTAGAAGCGACTTGTTCGTTGTGACAGTACATACGACACGTTTTACTTGACCCGTTCCGAATAGGTGATCTGTCTTGCACAGCCAGACAGATCATTTTTTATGACTGGTGAAACTCAAAAACGTGAAGAGCTTAGAGGAGCTCCTTCTACAGAGAATGATTGACCTCTGTCTGACCAGTGCATGGAAATTGGACCTGGGGAGGTAGATGAGATCCTGGAGAAGAACTCGGTACATTTGGCAGCGGCCCATTGTACCATCGCAGGTGCACTGACAACACTTGGTTTGAATTCTAGACCATCATGTGACTCGGTCCGATAAGCCCCCTGTCCAGACCCGCCGGAAAGCTTATCGGCGCACCACATCGATTTTTCTTATTTTAGATTGGAGGATAAAGATGACAAAAAAAAAGAGACGGAATCAACCATTTCTTCACAATCCAAATAGTTCACCATTTACTCCCACCACTCTCTCACCCCCATCGCAACTCGACCTCGGCCTTTGACTAACCGTCCGACATGATGAGTCGCTCCCCGTCACCGGACACGGTCCTCAACGCGCCTTTGGTGTCCTCGTCGTTGGCCCCCCCGCGGGATATCAAAAGTGCGGGGACAACGAGGATAGACTTTGATGGACTGCTCCGTGAACCTCTTCTGTTGAAGGAGGATCTCAAGAATGGATGCGGTGGTCAACTATGGCCAGCAGGCATGGTTCTGTCAAAATATATGCTGTCAAGGCATGCCACCGATATGGCAGGGAAAACAATGTGAGTACTGTTGCCCCTATGCTTCTCCTCCCCCCCCCCCCTGAATGGAAAGGGAAATCCTGCGAGGTACCCTTCGAGTACGATGCTTGCAAAGGAGGAGAAAATCAAACTCCCTACCATACATACTCCATCACTGTTCGAATGCGAGGTGCATGAAATGCTGAAATAACTGGCGCAGCGTGGAGTTGGGAGCTGGCGGTGGACTCGTCGGATTGGCAGTGGCCCGTGGGTGTGAGATCGGTCTCCCTCTACACATCACGGACCAAATACCCATGTTCGACCTGATGAAAGATAACATCGCGCTCAACCAACTCGACTCGACCGTGGTTGCATCGGTCCTGGACTGGGGGGAGCCCATCCCCAGTCATATTCCCTCCAAACCCGATGTCATCCTAGCGGCCGATTGCGTCTACTTCGAACCCGCGTTCCCGCTGCTCATCACCACGCTGCACGATCTGTTGGGCCCGAACTCGGTCTGTTACTTTTGCTACAAGAGGCGGCGTCGGGCGGATTTGCGGTTCATGAAGATGGCCAAGAAGGCCTTTGATGTGCAGGAGGTGCGCGACGATCCACATGCGGCCGAGTATAGTCGAGAATCTCTGTACATGTACACGATCCGTCTCAAACCCACCAAGCAACCCGCGACACCAAAGCAGATACCAGCTACCAAAGAGTCCACCCTATTGGTGACAGAGGTAGAAAAGCAAGACTGACCAGCAGAAAAGAAAGAAGAGAGAGAGACAGAGGATGTTAACAATCTTCATCATGATCCACGATCATCACCATGATTTACGAGGCGGCTTGGAATTTTCTATTTTTTTTCTATCAAAATAGCGCCGGCATACAAGGACCAACTGGAGATAAAGAAAAAACGTCTCAGAAATTCTTTTGTACATTCACATGCAGTGAGAGATTTGAGATTGTAAATTGAATACTCGAAACAAAAGCAACTTATAACTTGAGGGTATCTCCACTGTTCTTCTGGCTCGGGCCCACCTTGCTGCCGCTCATGTCGGTGACCTGGCCCTCCTTGTTGATGATCTTGACACCACCCTTCTTCAGGTCCGACACCAACTGCTGCTTCTCGGCCTTCTTGCCCGAGGGCTGGATGGTCAGCGGCTCCTTCTTCTGATTCTTCTTTTGCCTCCTCTTGCGAGCCTTTTCTTCGCGGGTCATCTCGTCCTTGGAGATGACTGCACCGGTCTTGAGGACGATCTCGCCGGCAGTCCGACCGTCGTCGCCAGGCTTGTAGATCTCTTGAGGCGCCAGACCCGACGGGCCGGCCACGGCGCCTCCAGCCGTGGGTCGCGCGTCTTCCATCATGATAGTAGGAGCGTCGGTGACCACGTTGATGCTGGGTTGAGGCGCCTGAGGCTTGTAGTTCAAGTTGCAGAGGAGATCCAGCTTGGAGCTAATCTCCTTCCAGAGATCAGTGACTTCTGCGTGTTCGCGCATCAACTTTTGATTCTTCGGGTCAACGTAGTTGGCATCCGTCGCGCGCAAATGATCCGCCTCGTACATCTCCGCCAAGCTCTGCTGAGCTTTAGTATCGTCAAGCTCGAAGCGTCCCCGACGAGAGGATTGCAGGTCGGCGGCGCCTGGTCGTCGACGGACGACTTCGTCAAACTCCTTGGCCAAGATGCGACGCTTGATGAGCTCTTCAATTTCTTCAGTGGTTTCGTGCGTCACCACGGGAACGGGCTTGCCCACGCGCTCAAAGTCGAGATCTTCCTCAATGAGCGAGTTGACTGGCCGCTCCACGGCTCTGGCCTCACCGGCAACCATCCATTCCTTCTTGGCCACATTGGCCGCTTCGAGACGGCGTATTTCATCGGCGATCCGTGCCCGCTGCTTCTCGTGAGTTGAGCGTGGGCCCTTGGGCTCATCGGCATCGGCCATCTCCTCGTCTTCACCCTCTCCCTCGGACTCTTCATCGAAGAGGTCACGACGGACATCGGCCATGGCCCGTTCCATGTCGTTCTGAATCGTTTCTGCAGAGGGCTGTGTCTTTGGTAACGCGCGGCTCTTTTTCTTAGAAGCCTTGCGAGCAGGTGGGGCGAAGAAGTCGGCGTATTTGATGTCATTGGCATTTTCAATTCCACCCATGCCCGTGTCCTCTCCGTCAAAGCCGTCGTCGTCCGAATCAGAGTCCGCGTTCAGATTGGCATTTCCGAATGTGGGACCATCTTCCTCGCTGTCGTCGTCCATCTCGTCATTCTCGTCTGACCCGCGTGGTTTCTTTGAAGCCGAAGAGTTGGGAACGGTCCCCATGCTACCGCTGGCCAACGGGTTGGCGTGCCAGTCAATGTCCTCTTCGTCACTGTCGTCATCGTTGCCTGCACCCCTGGCATCTAGCCTTTCAAAGTGCTCGGTTTGTTTGTTGAAGTCGTCGATTGAGAAGAATCCATCGTTCAGGCCAAAGGGATCTTCAACGTATGTGCCTCCGTCTTCCTCCTCTTGGCCGGAAGCGTTATCCACGCTCATGCCGTCCTCCATGATATCCTCCTCCTCTTCCCCGTCCTCCTCTTCAGAGGACTCTTCCTCTTCCTCTCCAGAGACCTCTCCCATATCCTCCTCGTGTATGTCCAGGTCACCATTCTCGGAGAAATCGTCGGACAGACTCTCCCCCTCGTCACTTTCAGAAGCCGACACTTCAGGATCGGATCCATCGAGAGCCTCCCCCTGACCTTCCTCATCGGAAGACTCATCTTCATCGACTTGATCCAGCAGCATGATATCCCGTTCAACTTCCCGGCCGGCAGACTCTAGGATGCGGATGGCTTGTTCCCATATTTGATTCGAGGTGAAGCCGTCCACGTACAGGCTCTTCAATTGCAAGGGAGGGGCATCGTCGAACTCGGTCTCGGTACGCTTGCGCTTCTTGTTCACTTGACGACGGAGAGTCTGGCCGTCAACCACAGAGGCGGCCAGCGGGTCCAGAATCTGCTTTGCGGAATCCGCAATCTGGGTTTGCAGCTGATCGGTTGGGCGAAGGAATTCCCATGGTTTTGACAGAACAGCCGGCAGAACTTGCTCGGGCGTCGTCCCGTTTGTCGCAGTGTGCGATTTCCCCATGACGGCGAAATTGTGAGGGCCGAAATCGAGGTAGGGCGATTTGTAGACCACGTCGGAGTGATGGCGGAGAGTCGCAGACGGAAAGAAAAATTATTGCGCGCACGGGCCACATCCACTGCAATCTCGATAAGCCGACACGATAAGACCGTGTGATAAGATAGTGTACTTCAGGTACTGTAGTGCCTGAGTGATAAGAGGCATGTCCAAGACATTCACTTGAAGATATCAATCTACATACTTGTTTGATTCCTGTAGCACTGGTGAGAATCTTGTCGCAAGTGTTGCACAGATCTAGCAGAGCCTGAAAGCTTTCGGAGGGCCATCGATTACGGATTATATCAACTATGGATAGGATATTGTCCAGGCTCTCTGTTAATACGACTAGGGATGAAATCTAGAATGGGATCAGACTCCAGCTGTTTTGCCTCGGTCAATCAAGTTGATGTATCTCCCCCCATCTGCGGAAATGTTGTAAGTCTAGTGGCGGAGACAAGACTCGCTACACTTGCCCAATGATGGTCCACGAAATGCGTCTCCGACGATATAACTAGGGATCTCCCAGTGATGATGCGCTCATGATGCTCGAAAAATAGGCAAATCGAATGATCCTATGTCACCAGTACTTTGGACACGCCAGTCTCAATTTTAGGTATTTCTAGGTACCACATAATCAGCGAAGTCGTTGGGTACACTGCTGTTGAATGACTTCCAAAGAGTAGAGATTCGTTAAGATTTCTTTTTTTTAAAAAGAAGATTCAATGTCAGTGACTGTCACCAGCTACCATCACCACAGCATTTGAGTTTTAGTTGCCAGCCAGCATCCTAAATGGGTTGTCATGTAGATTATTGTAAGATCAATGCTCGTCCAGATGTTCAACATTGAGAGTGGCTTGTGCAATGATCGCCTGAATCCTGACCACAGTTAAACGTACCGAATGACGAAACTACTCCCGTCCTCCTGCGTCGCCACATGTCGAAATCGCTCCCCGACACCTAATAGGCACCTCCCAGCTCGGAAGAGGCGACCGCTCCCATTCAGTCTCGTTTGCTGTTCTGGTGTCACTATCGCAGAGCTTGGTTTCCTTCGGAATCAATCTGAGGGTCTGTCATGGTGACGAAGGCCTAGCTGTTAGATTCTTCAGGCATATATAGAGGTCTGAGTAGCATGCTTTTTTCTGGCAATGCAAGCTCTTCTATTTATCTCATTTCGCTAGCTTTGTGATCACACTAGATCCATTTTCACCAGTAACAGTATCGATAGTTCACACACCCCTTCTTTTTTTCCTAAGCCCATATCGACTTATCACCTATTCCGTGACCATGTCTCCAGTCTCGCAATATGTCGAAAGACCCGCGACCGGAGCCAAGTCCCAGTTCGAGCCAGGCAAGTGGACATGATGAATGGCACCTAATGCCGCTTGGTTCACCGTGCTACTGTCGGTCAAATTGGACAAAGCACTAATCTTTGAAGCCCTCACTAGGCCACAAGATCCCCATCCAGCATATGGCCAAGCCAGGCCTCGAGTCTGACATGGCAGATCCGAAACCTGTCTATGACCAAATTCCCACCGAAGACGGCGGCTACCAGCCCTACAAGGCTGCCGGCAAGCTGAAAGGAAAACGAGCCATCATCACCGGAGGAGACTCTGGTATTGGACGAGCAACAGCAATTCTCTATGCCATGGAGGGAGCCTCGAGCTTGATCATCTACTTGCCGGAAGAAGAGTCGGATGCCCAAGAGACCAAGCGGCTTGTGGAAAAGCACGGAGCTCAGTGTCATTGCCTGCCGATTGACCTGCGAAAGCGGGAGAATTGCAAGAAAGCTATTGACACGGCCTTGCAGACTTTGGGGGGCATTGATATCTTGATCAATAATGCAGCTTTCCAGAACATGCTGAGTGATATCAGCGAGTTGGACGAGTGAGTTGAATCTTGCTGTAGAGTGGCCCCAAGGAAGGGCCTGTCTCTCGTCTCGATGAAGAGTGACAAGGATGGCACGAAGATCAAAAGGATGATCAGAAGTTGACTCAAGAACTTCATTACAGGGACCAATGGGAACGAACCTTCGATACCAACATCCATTCCTTCTTCTACTTGTCCAAATATGCGTTGCCGCACATGAAGCGAGGTTCCACGATCATCAACTGCTCCTCCGTCAATCCGTATATTGGCCGCGGCGATCTGCTGGATTATACCTCTACCAAGGGAGCTATCGTGGCCTTCACACGCGCTCTGTCGAATCAGCAGCTGAAGAATGGTATCCGCGTGAATTGCGTCTGTCCAGGTCCGAGTACGTATCAGATCATCTCACCATTCACTGATTTGAGTAACTGACTCGAATGGCCATGGCCGATCTAGTCTGGACTCCACTGATCCCATCGACTATGCACACATCTGCAATGGAACAATTCCACACCGTCCCCATCGGACGCCCGGGACAGCCGAGTGAGGTGGCAACGTGCTTTGTCTTCCTTGCAAGTCAAGATAGTAGTTTCATTGCGGGCCAGTGTCTTCATCCCAACGGCGGAGTGATGGTCAATGGTTGAAGACTGAAATCGGGTCAGCTTCTCGACTCCCAATTGGGCTTCTTCTTCAAACAGCTGGGTTGTCCACTGATTTCGCCGCTCTTATAAGGCGTGGTAGGATTCAGTCAAGAAAGTCACCGGTAAATGTTCATAGGAAGTCATAGATTGAATAGAATTGGTTGCTCGATGTCAGTGAGGACTCTTGAATCTAAAAGAAAAGAAAAGGAAAAAAAAAACCAAAGATTTCCGCTGAAGCTAGATACGAATACGGTCCGACGTGACTGAGACTCGTATGAAGCTTGTCGCTGACATTTTTAGGTACTGAGGCAACCTGTTACACCGTACGACCCCCAAGTTCGACGTTGAGGGAAATGTTTCGAAGGAAATTCAGTCACAGCAGGAGCTGGGGGTGGATGATATACAATTTTGAACGAGGAAAAAAAAATACGAGACGACTTTGCGATGGCTGGAAATAATTCAAAACCCACCATTCGTGATGAAGGCAAGCGTAAGAAGCACAGAAGAAATGAAGAAGTAAATCCCTCGGAGTGTTTTAACGCCGGTACCACATGCGAGTGATCTTGGTGTGGCGCATCTTCTTCTGCAGCTGGAAAATACCGTACATCAGAGCCTCAGCGGTAGGGGGACCTGGATTCGGAGATTAGAACCAGTCAATCATCAACATGGTCGGAAGTGAAGAGGGGGGGGGGGTTTCGAGAACTTACAGCCAGGAACGTAGACATCCACGGGGACGATACGGTCACAGCCGCGGACGACCGAGTAACTGTAGTGATAATATCCACCTCCGTTGGCGCAGCTACCCATACTGATGACCCACCGGGGGTCGGGCATCTGATCATAGACCTGGCGAAGAGCAGGTGCCATCTTGTTTGTCAGGGTACCGGCCACAATCATCACATCGGACTGACGAGGGGAGGCACGGAAAATGATTCCCAGACGATCCTGATCGTAGCGGGGGGTAGACAAGTGCATCATCTCGACGGCACAGCAGGCGAGACCGAAAGTCATAGGCCAGAGAGAGCTCTGACGAGCCCAGTTGGTAACTTGGTCCAGAGTAGTCCTGCACGACGCGATGGTCAGCTCAAGGTTCATCTGATCGCAGCGTGAAACCCGTCCGTCGCCACTGGCACCACATACAAGACATATTGCATGGCGCCCTCCTTCTTCTCTTGGCTAGGAAGAGGCACTTCCTGGCGGACCTTGCCGGAGGCCGTCAGTGACTGGCCACTAGTTGATTGACGCTCAAGAGCATTCGCCGACTTTTGCGAGGAGGTCGTCAGGGCCGCGATAGGGCTGGCACGGGGAATGCATGCTGCGATTCGAGGGCGCACTGCACAAGGTGTGTTAGAGAACTGGCCAGAGCCTCGGAGGAGATGATTGTTTTTTGGTGACTCATACCACAGAGGGCGCCGGAAATAGCGGGTCTCGCCATGGGCAACATAATGGATGTTTTAAGAAGTAGGTGAGGCTCCCAGATGCGATTTGAACGGGGTGGCGGACCATGGTGGATTATCGCGGAGGACTTTGGCACTCGCGGCGATATCACGTGATGTTCGTAACCAGCTTTGGCGGGCGAGTGATTGGCAGAGGACGAAACACGGGAAGATCCACCGCCCGGCAACTGGTCAGTAATGCGGCGATCGAAAGGGTAGTCAGGAGGAAGTGAATGCGTCTGTCTGGTGTTGGTTCCAGGGCCGAGAAAAAGAGCTCATGTAAGGTTGATATTTTTCTTTTCTTTTGAAAAAAAAAATAAAGAAAAATAGAAAAAAAACCCAGAGAGATCAAGACAAGGGAAATGCTCATTCGACAAGCGAGCGCAATGGCAAATTTAAAAATTCAGTATTCAAGTGCCCAAGTCCGTTTGGGGCTGTGGTATGGATCTTCGGCGCGCATGTAATCTGATCGTATCTCGACTTCTCCCCAGACTCCGCGAGTCCGTCATCGGGCGGTCAGACAGCCCACTACGATCCATTGGACTCACTGGATTTCCACCCCCTCTTTCGCAGATTTCATCAGGTACGCCCTCAACACCCTTGGCCGCGCGCTAGGCTTCGCATTCTTGGCACCTTTTCGTCGAGAAACTCGCCTGGAATGCGGTCATCTTTCCTTCTTCTGGCAAAAGAGCGCTGAGACTGGGAGAGAGCCAGGCTGTTTTATAAGGGACCAGGGCTCATCACGTTGCTTTTGCAAGCAAAGACGAACCTGAAGTTTCTCATACGCATCTATTGTTGACAAATTGGTTGACAGCAATATTACTGCATTCGATTCGAAGCTCTCTCATTTTCAGATATCATGACGGGACCTCGGATAGCTTGCATCGGAGTGATTGGAAAGACGGTAAGCACTTTCATGATAATCGCGAGGAATCTATTGCTCACTCAAGGGGTCTCAGGACAATCCCCTGCACATCTCTCTGTTTCCACCATACACGGACTCTACCATTGAGTTCTCATTCATGCTCAACTCTTGTCTCGACATCATTGAGATTCGGCGCAAACAGACCTCCATCGACCAGGACCTTGGATTGTTACATGCAATCGATGAGCGCCTCGCCGCTTATGGCTGGCTGACAACGACGGGGGTGAAATTTTTGATCATTGTGGATCAATTCGGACGCGAGAGTGTAAGCGCAGGGAAGCCTGCAGGTCCTGCAGTCAGTGGCCTGAGGGACTCGGACTTGAAACCGGTACGGGACATCCTTCGTAGCTCGAACATCTATGCGCGCGATGCACTTGGCTTATCACTTCAATCTAGGCTTTCCGAGCATTGCAGAGCGCGTACATCCAGCTTCTTCAAAACCCGTTCTACTCTCCCGACGAACACGCTCCGATTTCCGAGACGACGGCAGCCGCCACAACCGCTGGTCAGCCCATTTCAAACCCCAAGTTCATCGCCGACGTGCAACGCATTGGTCAGACGTGGGCCCCGGGAGTTGCCATGTAGTTGCTTTCAGAGAAACGACGCATTAAAGTCCCCGATACATTTGTCGGTTAGAGTATCGGCCGATGGCTATGATAAGTCTCTTGATCGACTTTTGCATCAGATCTGAGCTGTCTCACGCGTACATGTATAACAGTACATCAATTGAACGTGGATGACTCCTCTGCCCCAGTCCCGTACTCCCTAATCCCATCTTGGACTTTTAAAAGCGCCGCAGGAAATGCGCTACTCCAGGTTTTCAGGGACAGGAGGAACCTTAGTCTTCCGTGGGACCTTCTGCTTCGGTCTTTTCCAAAGCTTTCATCATCTCCTCGATTTCTCGCGGATTGCAAATTGCCCAGACCCCACCACCTTTCACATCCACTCTTCCGACCTCTTTGCCGACCAAGTTTCGGCCCACTTTTCCAGGTCCGATTCCAATCCACCGTCGAGCCCCTCGTTCCTGGTGAAGATACCGGACGCTATCCCACCAGCGAATCGTAGCAGTGCACTGCCTGGATAGCAATTCAACCAAATCTTCTTTTGACTGAAAGGGCCGCGCAGAGACATTTGAGATGCACGGTAGCATAGCAGGAAATGTGACCGGGGTTGTCTCCAAGGTGTCCTTCATGTAATCTGTGGCTGGAGACATCATTGGACTATGAAATGGACTTTCACAGTTCAATCTCACCGCACGGGGGTCGTGGCCTCCGAACTGACGAAGCTGAACCAAAAGAGCCTTGATTCGCGGGATACTGCCGCTGAGGACAATTTGATTTGGTGAGTTGATGTTGGCCACCATGACATGTGAAATTGGCGGGATCGAACGACTGGTGTCTTCCAAGCGGGACGTCGTCAGCCCCAAGAACTCCTGAACGGTCGCCAGCAGATCCTCTATTCGGTCTGGCTCGCAGATGAGCGCGACCATGCCGAAGCTTTCGCCGCACCGTTCCACCATCTTTTGGGTGCATCGAGCCATGACCTCGGCTCGACCGCGAATTAATCTGAGAGCATCCGCATACCGCAAATGTCCCGCAGCCACCAAGGCAGAGAACTCACCGAGACTATGTCCGAGAGTGACATCGACGCGGGATCGGGTATCGAATCCGAACTCCTCTTCTAGAATCCGGAGGATGAGAACAGAAATGGCCATAATGGCAGGTTGCGCATTCTCCGTTTGATTCAGCTTGGAGTTCGGCCCCTCCAATATGATCTCCGAGAGCTTCAAGCCAAGTATCGAGTCCATCTCATCTAGCATGCGGGTCGTCTTTTGAGGGAAGTGGTCCATCCACGGGCTTGCCATGCCCACTCGCTGCACTCCATGTCCTGAGTAGATGTATTGTTATTTATGGAACTTTGCCAAGAAAGAGAATGCGAGGGCGGGAAAGTGAAATCAAATGCTTGACGGGCTTACCTGGAAAGAATAAGGCTGTCTTAAGGTGTTTCCGCCTCACGAATCCTCTCGCAGCCGATAGCACTGGCAGCTCCAGTGCGATCGCTTGGCGCTGGCCGCTCCAAAGGGACCGGCCCAGTGCGAAAGGACGGAGCATTGTTTCTGATTTGCGTCTGCGAGCTAGGCAGCTCTGCCCTTTCCTTAGCGTATCTAGCCTAAGTAGCGTGTGCACATTTTAAAGATGGCCGTTGCTCCAAAAGGTACCAGTCCATTGGAAGGAACAATTGTCGTGACTCGGACAGAGGAGAGTAAAGCTGTCGTTCGTAGAGCTGGGGCCGGGTGAACGGCGGGAGAGCGGGGCAATCACGTAAGCCTCCGCAATTCGGCGAAATCCTGCAGCGACATTTTAAATGCTTGGAAAGATATCCGGAGATGATCTCAGCCACCTGGCAGGGAGGGAGTCGTCATCTAAAAGACTGATAGTATCTTAGCTTGATTCAATGATGATAAATCGAAGGTGGAAATTCACCGCCCTGAGTCAACCGAAAAGTAGTAAAAAGCGCAAGCCATGAATATTCTGCTCAATCTGTCCCTCTACCTTACATTCTCGTGAATCCCATTTAAACATATAGTGGAAGGAACATTGATAAGCTTGCCAACTACGTGATAAGACGATTCATTGCCTATTCTTAAGCCGGCGATTTGAAAAGAGAAGAAGAAAGAAAAGAATTACATCCTCATAGGCAATCAGGTCAATAGTGATCATACTCGTCCAAGCGCAGTGTTCTGTCTATAAGCAAAGAAGCCTCACATCAGACATGATCGACATCACGTGAAGACCAGCCGCGTCGCCCGCGTCCTTCAGTTTTGTCCGCCTCACCGCCCAGGCCAAACACTCTGGGAGGACATCCAGCATTTACTTGTTGTAGCGATACCTCTCATTACTGTTTTCTACTTTTGCGCCGCTCCTGGGGACGCAGTCATTCTTTGTCTCGGGGAATCAATTCTTGGCGCCTTCTTCCTCGTGGTCGTGACTCATACAGCGAGAGTCTGACCTTTGGTTTCTTCTCACATCATCTCGCCCTATTATCGTCCTACGAAGGAAAAATGTTTGTCCCCAAAACAGCAGCCGCATCGCGCAACCCTCGCAGACGCCAAAGAAGCTCTGATGACTCCACGAAACCGCCCAAACCCAAGAGGCAACGCTCGGTGTTGCGTCAATCGGGAGATGCTCAAGTCGCAAGCTTGAACCATGAACCGCGTGAGCTGGCGGAGACTACAATTTCGGTCGGACCCCCCGACCTTGACACGGTCACGACTCCCATTGGTATCGAGGCGCAACTACCTATTCGAGGCGCAAAACCGGCGGAAGAGACTCCTCATGAAAATGAAGGTAGAATAGTATTGGTATGGCCCAATGAGCGTCTCTGGCGAGATGTGGAGCTTCTTTTCTGACGGTGATGAGGAAACAGTCCAGCACCGATTACTACACGGTAGAACAGCTACCGGCTTTGCCAGATCAGATTCGGGGATCTCTCTCCGGTGAGTTTAAAATTCAGAGGGTGATATCCCATCCACCTTTGATGCCAATAGCTCACCTCAGACCAATAGAGCCCCTCCGATGTTTCTTTGCGCCTACACATCGATACGCCCTTGCCTTGACACCTTCCCACGCGATCATCTGGCCCTACTCCGTAACAAGTTCAACACCATCAACGTCGGAAACATTCACCGTGTCAATTCCAGAAACCAGTCGAGATGTCTATGGTGCTGTTCCGCTCGGCGCCCTGATTTCTGCTACCCCGGGAGGTCATCCTGGGCTTCTTGTTGTCATACCGTCCACCGGGAGAATGATCTACTGGGAGACTGTTTCAAGCGCAGCTTCATTAGGACTTTCTCGACAGAAGCAAAATGGAGTTCAAGGACAGACGCCCGGCTTGTTCTCTGGTGAGTATGCTACGGAGATCATGAGCTGCGAGCCTTCTGGCATTATCATTGCCTTTTCTTCGGGTCGAGTTGCCCACGTCACACTGAGAGACCCGCAGGGTAAACCTTCCGTTTTGGTGCACTTCTTGAGTACATCCGTTGGAGGTGGTGCGGTCGGGTTTTTTGGTGGACTCAAGAGCGTGTTGAGTGGTGGTTCCTGGAGGAAAGAGGTGACGGCAGTTCGGACAGGTGCCTCACGCCAGAGGGGCCAGCGTGACGTGCTTGTTGCAACTTCAACCGGTCAGGTTGAGATCTGGGACACTCACTGGAATCATGGCAATGCACTGAAAAAGAGATTTGATCTGAAGGGGCCTGTCGCAGCCTCCATCCCCCAAGATTATGTGACAATGCCGGGAGACACAGATGTTAAGATCCTCGATTTTGCCTTGTCCGAACAACAGTCCGTCGATGAGCCGGATGAATCTTGGCGGCTCTTTGTTGTCATCAGCACTCCAGAGCTATTGGAAGCCAAGAGGTTGCTGATCGCCCAAGTCTCCCTCTCAGGTGCTCATATCCGCGTGACCTCAACGCATGCGGTCGATATCACGTCTTTGCCCCCTGGGCATGGAAATTTGAAGCCGAAGTTACACATTCCAAGGGGAGAGAGCACTGCCTTCATTCTTTTTGGGCAATCTCTAGTCATTCTTTCCTTAACGAGTACTGAGGAATCACCTACCTCTCAGTTACTCTTGGAGTCCCACCAAATACCTCTGCCATTCCAAGATGCCATCCATTTCCGCTCCGGAAAGGCCTATGAAATTCTCGGACACGACGTGGAGAGCTCGCCGGACCATGAAGGTGCTGTCGCGTGTGTCATGATGGTTCGGAACTTTGGTGTTGTGCGCATCAACGTCGTGCCTCGATTTCCATCAGCGCTGGAAGCGGACGAGGGCCAAGTCACCGCGAAACATAAACTCGAGCAGGCCATCTTCTTCGGAACTATGGCCAAGAACCCGTTGAATTTGCTCGACAGCAGCGGTCTTAACTTCCCTGCATCTGAAATTGAGCAAGCATCCCTGGAAATCTGCAGGGAGCTTCTTCAATCGGAGACCCGCTTCATCCCGACCTCCGCCATATCTATCGATCAAAATCTTAGACTAAGGGCTAAGGCGCTTGGAGATTTGGCCGCTCTCCTACTGCGCAAAGGAAACCCGCTGAGCCGTTTGGCCCGTTGGGAATTGCTTTGGGGCGCGGAGAAACTTGCCGCGCAACGAGCCATGTGGAAGCTCGAGGAGTCACGCAGGGGCAAAAGTGACGAGGCGTTCCTCGGCAATGTCATCGATTCAATGAAAGACAAATTCAAGACCTTGCCAAGCCAGTCAAATGAAGACATGGATGCGCTACGTCTCTGGTTCCTAAAAGATACATATCGGATGGAGCATGTCATCCCTTGGATCAAGAACGCGATCAAACCTCGCAGAGGAACCTCCTCGAAGCAAGCGCGGAAACTCTCAGAGCAGATTTTAGAGGCAAGTGAGCTTTTCTTAGCGATTGTGGAGACAGCTTATCGGTACCGGGATGAACATGCATCGCTGTACGGGTTAGGGAGTGACTTCGTCGAGGATGGTGTTCTCGCCGACGGATACGAAAACCTTCCCGAATTTTGGACCTCTCGAGCTGTGGGTTACACCGAGGCCGGCAATCTGCTCGATTGGGAGCTGGACAGCTGCCGAGCATGGATTCGACAGAAAACCTCGAGTCCAGATGCACCCGATGGACAGGTCTTGAAGAAAATTGCCGAGAATAGCGCGCGGCATCTGCGCGTTCTGGGCCAGATGCACCGAGAGCGGACGCGCTGGCTGAGCGCACAGGATGATGCGAAAGCCGCAGACGAATGTGTTGCGATTGAACAAAGTCATGTCAAGGAACGCAAGTGGCAACTTTTCAAGCTCGCGGGCATTGGTCACCTTCAGGATGCTTTGAGTCTTGCAGAACGTTTTCGCGACATGGGTGCTCTGGTCGAGCTCGTTATTGAATTACAGGACCAGGTGAAGGGACAGTCAGGCTCAGAGTCCTTGCTCAGCTCCCCGGCCGTGTCCACAACCGAGGCTGATGTGGCGCACCGCGTTTCTCAATATTTCGACAAATTCGGCGAGCCATGGGCAGACGCGTACTTCTCACGGCAAATCTCGATGGGCCATCCAGGGGCTCTCCTATCAATGCGCAAATACCAACCTTCTGTCACTCGTTTCTTACGAAAGTCACATGCCTATTCCAAACTGAGCTGGATCAATGACGTGACTGGCGAGCAAAACTACGAAACCGCTGCTGTCTGCTTAGAGGGCCTGACACTGAACGGCGAGGAGGAATTGTGGAGCCACCGGGTTCAATTGTCCATCGCGAAGCTCAGCAAACTCGCTTCGACGGAACAAAAAGAGTCACGGGCTTCAATCACCTCCGTCGAGGACGATATCAAACGGCTGGATGATGCCAACGAAATCGATGAGATTCAAGACTCGCTGCATACGTATGTGAAATCATTTTGTGAGGACGCGATCGACCGGAGGGCCGCGGCTGATCTCGCTTTGGGTTATTTCGGCGGTCACCTTGAGGCGGATCGACCTGCTCTGCACAAGATCATGGACGATGCACTGCTCACGCTGTTTGATCGACGCATTCTTGGGCCCGATCGCTTGATCGATCTTTTGACACTGATGGGCCCGCTTCACCACGAAGAGGAGATGGAGGTGGATTTGGGAGGGCGAGAATTTTTCCTCGCGCTTCAAACCCTTGACCACAGCCGCTACGCACAAAAGGATCCATCTTATGTGTCGGCTGTGCGCAAACTCATCTGGCGACGTTGCATGATCAAGGACGATTGGGAAGACAGGGGCAGGGCTGCCGAACAAATGAGTGGGCCTTCGGACGATTTTGCTAGCGACACTGCTCTATCTCAGACCATCGTCCGTTGCTTAGCTGGTAAGTGACTTAGGCTAGTTGTGTGTGCCGGTCTTACTTTTTGTCACTTATACTAACATTCATTTGTAGCCACTTGTGAGTCCAGCGTTCAGCTATGGAATGCCCCTCTCGCTCCTGCCGAGGCCTTGATGGCAGATTCTGAATCCGACATTCTCGTGTCACGCTTCCGCCCGGAGCAACAGGCCCGGATAGCCGCTGACTTGAGACGGGAAAATGAAATTTGCCATCGATACATTGAGCACGGCAAGCTTGACTTTTGGTTTCAAAATCTCTTGGACACAGTCAAGACAGAGATGGTCTCGCACGGAGACAAACCTGATGAGGGAGAGTCTGCAGGACTCGGCGAGCCCCTGTCTACAGACGTCAAGGCCTGATTAGCTTGGGCATAGCGTAGCGCTAGACAATAATCTCTCATTATCTATTTCTCTCTTGACATGTACAACAGCGCCGGAAGGTCTGCAGATGCTGTGCTAATCAAGCGCGTTCTTGTTTAATGCATGTTTTGGCGCCCCTCATTTTCTTTTTCGTAGGCTAATCTCTAGCATGCCAAGGCGAACGGACGCGCTACGTATTGCTATAGGCTGATTTGCTGAATGATGACGGTCAGTGTTGCTTCTGTTGAATCGTCTATTCCAACCGGTTGTCTTGGTATACCCAAAGGATTGGCAATTCATATTCGTTAAGTGTGCCTAGAAATAGACAATTGCGCAGGAGCGTACCGTCCTGGCGGTGGGCTCAAAACTTATAATTCCGGGCCTGTCTGCATCACCCTAGAGCGTGGACTATGGATTGCGTCTTGTAGTTAGTGATCAACACAAATGAATTTGCATATTAGCGCCGCTGATACAGATCGGTAGAACCACCATGATTTGGTTGAGAGGGGGGGGGAGGGATTAATAGTTCAGGAACCAGGAAATGTGACGCCAACTATGCGGTGTCAGTGGTCTAGATTGATCAGCACGAAGGTCTAAATCACTACTTGATTCATCATCTAGTCATGTTGCAACCACATCATACACTATGCATTTTAGCATTTTAACTGTCAGTGTATGGGGACGCGGATGTTTTTTAAGGAGTCACATCAAGAAAGGAAAACGCGTGTTCGAGAGGGGTCAATCCATCTTCCTGCGCTTCGTTGACAGTACTAGAGTGCAAAATACAAATTAGGTGCATTGTCATTCCCTGCAGCACATACGACGGACCAGAGAAGCTTATTCTAACAATAATGTGATCTGGTCAAGTTTAAATTGATTAGAAAAACTTGAAAGTTCACCACACCAGAACCGCTTGCTTTCAGCAAGATGACCAATAAAAGCCTAAGTAATACAGTGGTGTGTGATAGTGCACGTCGTGGCTGAATGCCTACTTAGTATTTGGAGGCGGAACCAATCTCGCTACCGTTGCTGCTGCTCGTGCTTTCAACTTTGGTCACGGCATTCTCATCGGTAACATCAACATCATCCGGTCCATGAAGCTGTTCTTCAAAGACTGGCTCGGGATCGACGGTTTCAAATTTAGTGCGGAAGTCTGCCAGCCCCTGGATGCTGCTATTGCTTCGACGTCGCGCATTGTTCATAGTGTATCCGTAGTCTTGGACTTCCTCTCCCGAGCGGCCCCTGTGTTGAAATACGACCATTCCACGTTAATAGAGCTTTTAAAGATGGATTGGACCACGCCGGCGTAGGATAGAGATGATTGTCTCTCAAACTTACCAATTGCCTTTACCCCCTCCGTCTTTCTTGGTCTTCCGAGGATCTGCATCAGTTGGGCCAGATTTGGCAAAGTATCGGGGAAGATTCTCGCGCGCGGGGACCTCGCCATCGGCAGGGTGCTCGCGATCATTCAGCTTGTGCGAGCGGGTCACTAAGGAAAGAGGTCAGTCATATTAATTCGACTGGTGCTTTTCATGAAGGGTGGGTGTCGGTCAGTAACTGACTGGTGGTCTTCCAAAGCAAATAGGTGATGGTAAGACAATGAATTTTGATGAAGCAATTTTCGCGGATGTTGCCTATGAAGCCTGAAGATAGAGGTTGACAAGCAAAAGGAGAGCAAAGATGACGAGCCTGAAGCATTTTATTGAAGTCATACCCGCTTGCGCGTGACTCGTGACTCGTGACCTCATACCTTCCAAGTGTAAATGCGGGGAAATACCGACTGGGATGGATCTCCGCTTTGTGCAACTGTGACTAACCATATCAGTGCTATATGCGTACTTTACAGTATGGGTACGGTACTATGCTTTGATTTCGCTACGGAATAATCCATACACTATACATTCGATGTATTATTATTACGCTATTTACCTGTACTTCTCTGATTTGTCAATTGCGGGTCTTTGCTACTATACTAGACTGGCCCCACTTCTCAACCTTATTCTGTCGCGTTGCAATCCATGGATGTTCATGTGAATTCGGATGGTCGAGATGGGAGTGGAGAAGAAACCCGGTCGGATTCAGGAATCTCACTATATATTTCTGTGACCTGTTCTCAGTCACTGCGTACTTCCCCTAAACAAGGCGACTCTGCCACGAGAGTTGGCTGACACATCCGAAGACAGGAGCTCTGGGTGTCTTACGAATCACGACAACGATGTCTCCGAGGACTGGTTGCGTTGAATCGACTACAGTAGGAACGAGCTTGGATGCCAGAATTAGAGCTCATGGGATCGCGATTCCGAACCGCCGGCGAGGGTCCGACCAACAGGCATACGGTACTATTCTGAAAGTTACCCTTAGAATACATGAGTTTCAGAACCATTCTTGACGAGGTATAAAAGTTTGAGGTAAATTCGTTGAGAACGTTCTTCCTGTGAAGATTATCGGGCTCGCTGCAGTCATTATTGTTCATCTTCTTTTAGCAAAAAAGTTTTTCCATCCCTGGATGGCTAGTTTGCCTTGAGTCTCTCTTTCTTCGGCAAATGCTCGCAGGGGCTAGGCGCTGGTTTTCTTTGGGTGAAGAAAAGGCTGCCTGACTAGTTCGCCCTAGCATATCTACTAAATATCGCGTATATAAGGCTTAAGATTCACATGATTAGGTTAATAGGCTTCTAGCTTAAAACGCTAGACCCAAGCGCCCCTAGTACCGATCGAATTTGAGTGTCTTTTAACTAAATATTTATCTAAGGAGATCTAGCGATCCTACGAGGTATTCGAACGCTATTTTAACGCTGATTAGTATCGGGTATATACGCTATTTAGCTTTAGGGGTATTATACGCCTCGCGCGGTATTTTCGAAGGTCTTAATTGATTTATCACGTGAGATCACGGAAAGATAGTCACGTGAGTCTATGACTCACGTGACTACCCCGTCCGGCCCCGTATAGTCCCGTGACCGTCCTTACGGACCTAGTACTTAAGGGAGACGATAGATATACTTCAAAAATCAACCTTCTTTTACTCTTCGAATTATATCTAGTAGTAAATCCTTAAAAGGAGGCGCCTCCTACGGCCCTCCTCAAGGGGGGGGGGGGGCCCTTCCGGAAGGAAGCGTAAAGACCTATATACGTCTTCTCTTACTTCCTAATCCTTATAAATATTCGTAGAAAAAGAAGGTAGCCCTTACTGAGAAGACTTATAGATAAGGAGTAATAAATTTGAAAATAATAACCGACCTAAGAGGGAGATCCTATAAACTCCTAAAAAGTACCTAGAGAGGAGCGTTAACCTCTAATATAGCCCTTATAACCCCGCCTCTCCTCTTATATCGCTAACCGCCTATAATACCCGAGGCCCTTAGTTAATAATTAGCTCCTACTAGTATGTTAGGACTAGTGACTAGTCCTAAGGATAGTTCGGATCAGAGTAAAGGTACTAAGGTGTTATGATTTAGACTAGTCGCTAAGGAACTAAGGGGGTTGCTTCTGTAGGAGGTAGTTAGGGCCCGTAGGTACGGCGAGGCGTAACTACCTATTACGCAAGAGTACTATAGCGGCCTATAGGCCCTATATATATAATATAGCTTAGTTATAATATTATCCCCCTCCTTAAAGGGCTACGTCCCTATAGCCTATTATATTCCTTATAGTAACTTTCGTTCGTCTTCTTACGTCTTTATCTATCATATAGTTCCTATTATATAGTTCCTTGTATAGTCTGCGTCTTTGTCTTAGGAGTTATAAACGCGGGAATAAGCGTTTTATCTATATCTATATATCTTATTCGCCTTTATCCTAGGTATATAGATATAGGAGTAAGCGTTTCGCTTCTTTATTATATTACTCTTTCGATCTAGATATTACTATTTCTATAGTTATAGCGCTCTCTTTATATATCTATCTCCTCTATTCTATAGTACTATTAGGCGTTATTATAGAGGTATAAGAAGGATATTAGATCTTCCTCTATCTTACTCCTAATTAGAGTCTTCTATTATACCTTCGAATTTCGTGTCTTAGAATATTCCTAGAAATCCTATAGCGATATAGTATATCCGCTATCTAGAGTATCTATACTAGAATTCCTAGTACTAGTATATTATATCTATTAGTTAGCGTATCTACTTATATTATACTACTAGGCGCTATCCTTATCGTATAGTAAATCTTCCTTATCTTCTATAGGGTTTTAGCTAACTTATATATCTCTATAGCTCGATCCCTAAGTATCTACTTCTATAAATACGGTTCTAAACGCCCTTCTGACTAGTAGTACTATACTTACTACTACGCTCCGCGAGTTCTAAGGTACTTATCTATATTTAGTAGCCGCGATTCGGAGAGATAAGGTCCCTATAGACCCTAATACGCCTATTCCTCCTCCTCCTCTTAGGGTAGGGGGCGTATCTCCTCCCCCTCCGCCTCTACTACTATTACTACTACTACCTCCTCTACCTCTACTATCTCTATCTCCGCCCCTATATAGTAATTTAGAGTTATAGTCGCTTATATTAGTTATCTTTATAACTAGATAGGAGGTACTTTAGTTAGTAGATATAGTACTATTTAGCTATTAGGAGTAGCGGTTTACTAAGCTACGCTAGCTTCTAATATTATAGGTAGTATATATATTTGTTATTAGAGTAGTAAGTTTTGCTATTAGGTATCTCCTATTATAGTATAATAAGACTAGTACGCCTGCTTCTTATAGTATTCTGCTCTTATAGTAAGTTACTATCCTTTTTAGGATCCTTAAGCCGCCTATATAGAGTATCTCTATATATCTACTACGCGTCTTACGCGAGCTAGTTCTTTCTACTAGTAGCCTTATCTTATCGCGCTTTCTTCTCTTACTACTTAATACCCTTCTTATAGGAGACTAGCGTCTTCTACGCGTATATATTACTTATTATAATATTCTATCTATATTTTCCGCCTATTTTTATACTCGTTTAGATATAAATTCCTTAAAAGCTACTATTTCCTTAATATATATAAGTAGCTCTTATATATTTTCTTTATCTCTATAGCCTATCTATTTAATATAATAGTATTTTTTATCTTTTAATTCTTAGAGAATACGTTCTATAAGCTATTTATTAGCGTTGCTAACTTATATTAGCCCTAGTCGCTAGTTCTTCTTGTATAGGTTACTATAGTATAGCTTAAGTAGTAAGATATAAACTATAGAGTAAATTATATAGTATTTTGGTATTAGGATTAGTTAGTATACTTATTATCCGACCTTTTATAATCTAAAAGGGGGTAAAAGGGTATAATATTATAAGTATAAGAGAAATATAGACTATATATATAGAAAAGTAGGGTTACGTACCCGATCTTAGTAGATCGGAAGTATCTATAGATCCGGAGGGTAGCCTATAGGATAGCTCCGGGATTATATCCTCCTCTACTAAGATAAAGTCTGTCCTCGGACTTTATACTATAAGTTATATAGTCCGAGATTAGATCTTTAAGGGACTATTAATAGTCTAGTTATAAAGTAGGATAAAAAGAAAACCTAGATATAATATAATTAGTAGTACTTAGGAAAGATATTCTAGATAAATAAAGAGAGATATATTAAGGGAGAATCCTAAGCTAGAATTAGTTATATAAGAAAGAATAAAGAAAAATCTAATATAAATAATATAGTTATCTATATTTCTCTTCTCTTTTTTTCCTTATCTCTTTACTTTATATATTTTTTTAGACTATTATATTAGATAGCTCTTCTTTTTTCTATAGATCTATCTTCTTAAATTTTCGATCTTTACTCTCTAACTATCCTATTTACTTAGATCCTACTCCTAACTTATTAGATCGTATAGAGACGCTAGCTAAGAGAGTAAGAAGTCTTAGAAGATCTCTAGAAGCGGATCCTATTATAGGAGTTAAGAATATTAAGATAGATATTAATTCTCTTAATATAGAGTTAGCTAAGACTCTTAGTTCCTATAATCTAGAGTATTCTATTAAGGCTAAGGATACTAAGAGTAATAGTTATTAGCCTATATATCTAAGAGAGGATATAGTCTATTTCTTACTATAATCTTACTATTCCTAGTATAATCTACTACTACTAGATATAATATATATAATCTCTCTATAGAACTAGTTACTAACTTATACTAGATATCTCCTAGATAGAAGTCCGAAGGTTTAGGTCTCTATAGAGTAAGCTTTATCTCTAGCTTTTAGAGACTTAAGTATTATATACGCTAGCTATAAGAGATTCTAGTTAGCTCGAGATTATAATTATTATTAATCTATAGAAGAAGGAGAAGTCTACTAATATATACTTCTTTACTAGGTTTATTAATATAAAAAAGTCTTAGTAGTTCCTCTTAGCTAGTAATAGAGATAAAGACTATAAGGATAAGAAAGATAAAGAAGAGAAGAAGAATAAGATAGAAGTTATTAATCTAGAGATATTAGATATATAGGAAGTTAATTCTAAATATAACTATAATAATAGTATTTCTCTATTAGAGATATAGGATCTAAATTATATTAAGCTAGGAAATAATCTAGAGCTAGTAGGCGAGTATAATTATAAGTATCTTCTTTCTTATATATTAGTTAAAGCTAATAATCTTATAGAGATAAAGAGTCTTAATATAGTATAGAATCTCTTATCTTTTACTAACTCTAGAAGAGCTATAGCTAAGATCGCTTTAGTAAAGCGCGTCTAGAATATAGACTAGCGTAATAAGCTAAAACTAATAATTAATATCTAGTAGATAAGAAGCTATCTTATTTAATAGATAGATTAGATTATATCTATCTAGTAGAAATATATAAATTATAATAATAGATATTGAAGAGGGGAATGCTCATAGCAGTCTGATCTCACCAGACAGGTCGAGTTATAGAGGAACCAAACCAAACCTATAAGCGTGTAAGTCCTGGAATCCTCTAAGGTAATCGTGAGATCCGATATTAGGTACTAAAGGCAGGAATTAAAAAGAATGTGATATTGTAAGTGTAAGGGATCCGACTGTAAAGACTGTCCTGAATCCTCCGTCTAAACTGTTGATTAAGTATGATAATGCCGTTTCCGTATCCCGCAAGCTAGGTCCTAGATAACCTTCCTCGGCGGTAAGGCTCTTAGGTATCTCCTACTACTAAATATCCGCCTTTAAGTATATACAACCGAATCCCCTACTATATAACCTCCCTCCCTATAATTTACCGTTCCTTAGTTAATTTCCTATATCCTCTAATACTAGCGCAAGATCTCCTAAAGACCCTAGGGTTAGCCTATTATACTACACAAAATTTAGCGAAACCGACAGACCCTTCTCCTTTCGCAGGAAATAAGAGTATACGCTAAATTACTACTATTCGGCCTTTATTGTTATCTCAAAGTGTAGCAGGTAGGCCCGTCTCGCCCGGTCGCGCTACTCCTAGATTAATCTGTGTGCTTATTGCTAATTCCGGCTAAACAGAATATCTAATTCTTCGATAATAGCAGGGCAATCCTATCTTTCGCGACCGATTAGCGTATCTCCGATCGGACTTAATTCTAGTAACTAAATTAATATAGAAAAAGGATATATAAGCCGACTACTATATTTCTAACTAGACTATCCTAAAGGAGTCTTTTCGGGTAACGAAAAATCGCGATAACAAGCCGAAAGCTTAGACTAAGTACCTAATTTAGGACTATCTAGGGTCTTATAATCTTCCCTAATACTAACAAACTATAGCAAAACCGTTCGCTAAAGGTAGATCGCTAGTCCTATTAATCTATAAGGAAGGTATAGCTTCGAAATACGTATATCTCCCTATTTATAGATAACTTTTTCCTAGGAGAGACTAAATTTCTCCTTATCTTCCGCTATCTATATTGTAGCTAATATCTTATAGATCAGACTATCTTTTTAGTAACCACGATCGTATAGATCTCGCTACTACTCTGCGAGATATCTTTATATTCTAAGTAGTATTTCGGTGTAATTTCGCGGGTCCTTATTAGTTAAAGAAACCGTCCCCTAAATTATATTCGCTATTCGTTAAGATACGAGAAGATCTGTTATATTAATATCGAGATAGCGGAAAGTAGTCTACTTACTAGGGTATACACTCTTCGCGTAGTAAGGAAACAAAACTAGTCGATATTAATAATCTAGTCGTAGCAGAACGTAGAATATATAGTAGGCATAGTCGCGCCGTACTAACTACTAGATACTACTATACTATACGTTTTTAGCCTATCTAACCCTTAGTATATACTTTCGCGATTAGTAATACTAGTTATATATATTAAATTCCTCCTCGATTATATCTATTAGACCGCGAGGATAATAGCTGTCCTAATTATCTCGTAGCTATAAAAATATTAGCACTACTACGCTTCTGTTAACGCTCTAATCCCTCTCTATTTTCTTCCTAAAATTTAGCGGAACCCTTCTAAAGTATCGAAAACTTATATCCTAAAAAGTCAGATACTATAGTTTCTCGAAATTTAATACTAGTAGTAGTTATATCTTAGAAGGGAATCGAAAATAGCTCCTAAGATCTTTTCTAGAAGATAGTTTAAACTACACCTCAAATTCCTTCTTAGTATTATCCTAGTTACCGAGCCGGGTATAAAGATATCGCAAACGTTATACTAGAGTCTCGTAATCGATACTATTAGTATAAATATACAGAAGATATACTAGCCGGGCTATATACTCCTTGTAAATCGAATTAGGACTAATTTCGGTCGTATTTTTGCGAATAGACCTACTAACAAGCCGAAAAATTATTAGAGCTTCGCGCTTACTTTTAATATCTAATTTCGTCTTCGGAATTACTTTAGCTAGCCTAGAAGTATCTATTTTATATCCGTAGGGTACTAAATCTAATAGATTTTACGATATCTTCGGTTTCTTAGTAGTAGGCTCGGTCGGTAGTTCTAAATTCTGCGATTATTTATCGTTACTATTATCGTTACCGCTTACTTCCGAGTTTCGTTTACGCGGTTAGATTTCTTCTGCAGAAGAAATTTAGCTTTTATCCTCGTCTAGAGCTATACTTTGATCCTTATCTACCTTATCTAAAATTCGCGGTATCCGATAGTATTTATATATAAACCTATCCTTATTAATTAATAGATAGTGCTTTAATAACTATTCTAGCGTTAATTCCGTTAAATCTAGCGATTTATAGGCGTTATTGAGATTATCTTATATAACCTCTTTAGCTCTTTAGATTCCCTGCCTATATATTCCCTTCTTAAGTCGTTAGAGAATAGTATTATTAACTCGGAGTTATATCTCTTCGAAACTAATCCTGCTCCTAACTAGTTTGCTAACTTTTTCGGCGAAAGTCTTCGTTCGGACTCTAATTATAATCTTTTTAGTATTACTATTCTAAGCTTGTAGCGCCGCGTATATTACTTACTAGATATAGTTCTTATTATATTCGCGGCGATTAATTACTTCTCTTGTAACTATCTAGCTATTCTTAAAACCTTTCTAAGTCTTATATCCCTTCTAAAATTCGCTATTTTTTACAAAGATATAGAGTTCGATCGCGACTATATCTAAAAATACCTATCCTTTTTCGTAAATCTTATATAGATAGAGCTT